>VXAZ01004978.1:2355349-2570525 GCA_013399875.1 Gymnorhina tibicen
GCGGGGGGCGGCGGTGCCGGCGCCGCGCTGGGCCTGCCGGCGGGGAGCGGCACCAGCGCCCCGGCGCCCTTCCCGCACGGAGACCCGGCCCTGAACGAGCAGGAGAAGGAGCTGAAGCGGCGGCTGAAGAGGCTCTACCCGGCCGTGGACGAGCAAGAGACGCCGCTGCCCCGCTCCTGGAGCCCGAAGGACAAATTCAGTTACATCGGCCTCTCACAGAACAACCTGCGGGTGCACTACAAAGGTGAGGAGGGGCGGCCCGGGCCGCCGATACAACCCCTGGTCCCCCCCCGGGGCCGGGGGCTGCTTGACCCCTCCGTCGGGCAGTGGGCACAGGAGTAACAATAACAGGAAATAACACACGCTCCTCTCCCTCCTTCTTCCCCGTTTTCCGATCCCCTAAATTTCCCCCCGCAGCGTGGAGATAAGGGGCTTGTTTTTCTTTATTTCAGGTTTATTTTTCTCTCCTTTCCCCTCCCCCCCGTTTCTGTCGCCGTGCGGGGAGAGGAGGGGGGGGGACACAAGGGGCCGCCCCCGCCTCCTTATGTTTCTGGAGTGGGCATTATGTAAACTCCGAGACTTCCTCCGTGGATTCAGGTATCGCCAGAACGTTTGGGTCGGAGGCAGGAGAATAAAGGACGCTCGGCGTGACGTGTCCTGTTTATGGTAATGAGCGAGAAAAAGAAGTGGCTGTTTTTTTTTTTTTCCCCTCTCGAGAAGAGCAAGGGTTAAATGGAGTTAAGAGCAGCAAGCGTTAAGCTATTGAACACGGAAATGACGGGAGGGGAGAGCACTAAGAAGAACACGGTTTATTTTTGAACTGTGAAAAAAATGACTTTAAAGTCACTGGTCATAGTCTTGCCTAACTATTGCACAGAGTGATTTGAGGGAAGGAACGAGAATAGGACTTATATTAATAAAGGTGACTATAACTTTCTGCCTAGACGTTTCACAGTTAAAGTTACAGATTTTCAAAGAAAAGGTAAAAAACAGAGTATGCTTTTGTATAAAGAAAAACATCAGTGAGAGGCATTAGAGGAAAAACTTGTGTTGATTGTTATGAAATGTCATAAAACCTGGAAACATAAGCGTACACTCTGACCTGAAAAAACACAGACACATCTGGTGTTCTAGGCCCAAAGTCCTAAAGTAGAAGTGTTGTGGATTCAAAGCCACTTCTGAGTTGGCTGTGAAGAACTGGATCTTTTGTCAGTCTGTAGTCAAATGAACGTAGTGGGAGGGGAAAAAACCAACCGTGCAATTACCCTTTCTCAGAGTTTGCAGTGGAGAAATTCAAGGGAAATCTCGACAAACATGTTACTGTTTAATCGGAGGAGGAAAACGGCAACACAAACACATGGCAGGATTTGGCTGCCATGAAAGGATTAAATGTACTCTGGGAGACTTTTTTTTTTAATAGAAAGGTTTTATTATTACATACAAAATACTCAGTTAAAAATGCTAAGTTTAATGCACTGTAAAAAGATAATAAAGGAGCTTGATGACTATAGAGCAGGTTTCTGGGAGGCACCGAGTGATTTAAGGATGTGTAATTTAATACTCAACTCTGAATTTCCTGGCTTTTGTTCAGTGTTTTGTGACCTTGTATTTTTAGAAACATTTTGTATTTTCTGGTGCTTAGTGGCAGTGGGTTGTTTGGTTTTGATTTTGGGTTTTTTTCCTTCTTAGATGATCACAGCTTAGTGGCTATCCAGTCCTTCTGCTGGTTCATTTTGCTTTGGCCAACTTCTTTTGCTCATGAGCTAGAATTTAGAGGTTGAACCTCTGATCTCTCAGTGTTATTGCAGAAGTGTATTTTCAAGCTTTTCCTTGTGCTATCCCTTTTTTTCCTCACTTACCTCCTTTGCCATGGTGTTAACAAAAAAGAAAATCATTACCTCAAAGAAATTACAGAAGTCATAAAGCACAGTTAGCAGGTTATAACAATGAAATACCTTTACTCTAGCTCTTAATGGTAAGTGCTGAAGGTTGAAGAGTTCCTAGGTTAGCCCAGAGGACTCTGAAAAGGAGAGGTGCCAATATAACGTGTCTATGCTTTTCTTTTTCTTAAGTGCAGATGGGAATAAATGGCTTCTTAAGTGGCCCATCTTTTCTTCTGGGTAATTTAATGAAGGTGGCTGTAAGGGCGACTCCATGTTTATGTTACCAGCCTGGCACTTGGAGTTGCTAACTGGGCTAAGCAGTGAATGATATCAGAGCATTTCTCCATGAGAACCAGGGAGAAAACACGCTAAACATCCCCTGCCTTTTCTGCCTCCTGGATCCTTCAGCCCTAAGAATACAATAAAAGGGAAGAAAATGAGGAGGTTCAATGAGAAGAAGGGAAGATAGCAAGTAAGAATGTGCTTAGCACTGTGAAATAGTGTTTCTGCAAATTAGTTCTCAAAAGAAAGTGCTCACAGTATCTTCTTTTGTAATATAGGCACTTTCAGTGCTTCTGAAGTTACCTAAGTGGTAGTGGAAGAATGGTGGATGTTTTTGTTGAAAGGAGATATGAATCATACATTGATTGAGCTGGGCTAAAGAACTGTTGTATTCTTGACCAAAATACTCAAGGAAAAAGGTAGATCTGTCCAAAGAAGCCAATAACCTAAAGCAATTCTTACTGTTTTCTATTACTGTAGTATAGGTGCCATGTACACTTAAATTTCCTCTTCTGCCTCTAGATTTCTGGCTTTAGAACTGTTTTTCTGGAGTAATTTCCTCCTGTTCTGTGACTGATAGGAGGCAAAATGTGTTAACAGCAGTGCTTTGCCTTCACCTTGGATGTGTTGGGGATACTGAAAATATGGGTGGAGAGGAACAATCAGAGCAAAAACTTTCAGTTATTTTTTATACAGTTAGCCCCATAATTTTAATGTGCTGATGTGTTGTGAGCAGTGATATTTTTGTTTCATTGGTTTGTGAGAGGAGTGATGGTCCTCTTGATATAATTTCTGAAGATTCCTTTCATTTTCTTGCTTACCAGTGGACAACTTGTATGGAAACATGAACTGCAGTAGATGTCTCTTTCTACCCACTGCAGCTGTGATGTTTTGTGTACTGCATTTCTGGACCTTGAAGATTTTTGCAAGCATCCTACAGAGTGCTTAAAAATGAAAACTGCCACAAAATCAGGCATTGATCAAGTGGTGGAGGTTTAAAAAAAAGGAATATGGTCTAGCATCAGAATAGAAGCTCTTTAAATTTTGTTAAGGTCAACAAAACCCAAAAGTCAGTGCTTTTTTGTGTTCTCTCTCAGAATCACAGTGTTACTTGGAAAGGAAAATTTACATGGGGAGGTGTTTTTGTTTAGCAGAATGGGTAGCTTTGTCAAAATATAGATATGAAATACATATACAGTGGCATCAGTGATACTGTAGATCTATGAAAGACCATACCTAGAGTATTTTTTGTTTTTCCGTGGACAGACATACATTTTTGTGTTGCTGCCAGTTGTGCAAGCTGATAGAAAGCTAACACTCTCTTACTGCCTGTTGTTTGCGGTGTATCTTTGTAAGGGAGACAATGAAAAACAGTATCAGGAAAAAAATTGATGTCATTTCACTTAATTATAATTATTTACAGCTCTGAGCTGTAGGTAGGTGGTAAAGAAAGCATAAATGCATGCTGCATGTAAAGCAGTTACTGCACAAAATTACATAGCTGGTAAGGCAAGACATCTTTGAAAATATTCCTACATATTTCTAAAATATTCAGAATTAACATATGGATCCCATTGAAAAACAGGGTTTTCATAAATGCTGTATGTAATATGAAAGGTCCACTAGACAGAGAAGTTAGGTTTCCAGCAGATAGTGATCTACACTATGTAGTATGAGGAGATAAAAACAGACTTGGTGTGGATTTGTAACCATGGAAGAAACTATATACAGAATTAAGTAAACAGACAAAATCACTTGTGCTAAAATCATGGAAACTCCTATAGAGACTTCACTTAAATTACTCTTGTGACAATTGTCCAAAAAAGCTGAAGAAAGTTATGCAATTTTGAGTAAAAAAAAGCATGAACTTTTTCTAATGTACTACAGGCCAGAAAATCTTAGCCAGACATTTATTTACAGTGCAGTTGTCTTTGAACTGTCTGTAGTGCCAAACAAAAAAAACAAAAATAAACTGTTTCTCGTGCAAACTATGCATTCCACTTTCTGTTGGAAAACGAAGAGGATTCTATACTAATAGTTCTGTGTTGCCACTCAGTGATACAGGGATGGTGTCAATTTTTTCTGGCAGAAAACACTCAGGGTACATTTAGTACAGTTTGCCTGTTTCGGACACCCTTGTAGCTCTGAGATGTCTTGCTTTTTTTAAACTGGGGAAAATGTTAAAGTAAAATTAGTAATTTGTGTCTTTTGTTTTGTTTTTTTTCCTTAGAATTATAGAATCATTCAGTTTGGAAAAGAGATCTAGGAACACTGAGTCCAACCACAAACTCACTATTGCTGAGTCCACCACTAAACTGTGTCCCCAAGTGCCACATCTACAGGTTTTGTAAATACCTCCAGGGATGGTGACTCAACCACTTCCCTGGGCAGCCTGTTCCATTCTTGTCTCAGTGAAACTTTCCTAACGAATTCAACAGAAGATTAGGCTTTGATTATTTTATTTTTGGCAGTGTGAGCAAGTCATTGAACCACCTGTTGGAAGTAACTGCAGTTCAGCTTATGTAAACTTCATTTAAGGATTTAAACTGGATAAGCACGCTTACTTTTGTCTAGGTAGGTGCTCCCATAGAAGTCTCTTGGACTATTTGGTGTATTTGCATTATACACTTAGATTTAGGTTCAAAGATTATCATTTTGGAAAGCAGAGATGGCTTCTTTGAACATGTTTTTATCTGAATTAGCTTTTTTTCAAGTAGATGGAATTTAAATTTAGATTAGATTAATTTCACTGTAATTTTGCTAAAGGAGTGATGATACTACTTTTACTAAAAATCATCAATGTGAATGCTTAAAAAATGAAATAAAGCATGGTCAACTCATGGTTGTCAAACACTTCTAATGAAAGCCCAAGTGAAAACGGTTCTGGTAATTTAACTTACCTATGGTTTACAGTGTAAAGTTGAAGCTTCGTAGACCTGTTTTCCCTAATGCTGAAAATCTTCAGTGTTAAATAAGACATACTTCAAAAGTGTTCTTTTATGTACTCAGCCTATAGCTTGTGACTATGAAAGGGGTCTGTTTTGACAAAACATTGGGCAGTATTTGTGTGATCTACTTCAGGTGTTTGGAACCTCCAGTTCAGAAGTTCAGAGTTGGGTGTTGAAGTTCTTTTTTATTCAGGAGCAAGGAAGTGAGGAGTCAGGTTACCAAGGAATGTGGCAGCAGTATAAGACATCAAGCTGATGGGCCACTCAGCTCAAGAGTCCCATTGTCGACAGTGGTCATGAGTGCCTGTGAAAAAATCTGAAAACATGTTGGGCATAAATGGTGTATGTGTGTTTCCCCTCTCAGTTTCCAGCCATTTTAAGCTGAAGGACATTGTGAACTCAAGGCAGTGTCTCAGTTAACTTCTGTTCTTGACGCTTGCCCAGTGTCCTCTTTAACATATATAGTATCGTTTGGTAAGAAATTTTGCAGTTCAGCTAACTGTTCAGTTAAGAGCCTCCTTCTTGTTTTAAAGAGGGCTGGTGACCTAGGATCTCTTGACTCCATACATAATTCAGTGTAACTTGGTGGTACTGAAAGACTCAACTACCACATTTAGACAGTGTAGAGGTATTTGGAATATTGGTAAGTATTTAACTGCTTGATGATGAGTCTTCTCTTAGACATATTAATTGTGTGTAAGTACAAATAAAAGCAGTATGCTCAAGCAGTAAAATGGGATTCATAGGAGATTATGTTAAAAGGACAGCAGTTCTAAATTTAGGGTGTCTTCTGTTTTAATGGGATGAAAGTAGTTTTGGGCACTGACTTCCCCAAACGTGTTGTTTCACCACCATGAAGTGTTCGGCAATACCGGTAAGGTATCCTTTTACTTCTGCCCCTATGTTGACCTCTTATTTGCAGTGTGACAGCTGTGTGTGGCTGTCTTGTGAACTGGATCAGGGAACTGATCTGCTGCTTAAAAAAATCTGGTAGGTTTCTTAGAAAGCCTGATCAGCTAATCGATCTGGTTCCTGTTAATGTCCTTGCAAATAAATGCCTGCACTGGGGAGGAGGTGGGAGAAGGGGAGTTTCAGGAAGAGGTGCTAAGAGTACCTTAAATAGGTATTGTTTCCAAACACTTAGATAGTGATTTCACAAAGCTAAGTCTGCTGGGTAATAGATTTACATTTTCAGTAATATTTGGCTGGTTCCTACTGCTTTAGTCTTTTCTATGTGGAAGACTTTCCCAAATAAGGAGAATGACTCAGACTGAAACTACACAGATTGTCAAGTGCATAGAGTAACCAAGGGAACTTCTTTTCAGTCTATTTTAAAGTAAAAACCTAAAGTCATTTAAAGTATTTTCCTTCCCCCCCCCTTCCTCCAGTGCATTGTTTAATCAGACCTTTTTGAATTGAAGGGATGTCTTAGGAGTTCAATGTTCTGCCCTTTTAGCTGAAGGATTTCTACATACTTAGGCATAATAATCTATAATAGCTAAATAGTGATCTACCAGCATTTGAAAACCAAGCAAACCCATGGAAAGCTCTAAGATTGTGTTCTTAGTTATTACACTGGTTGTCACAGCCTGAGGAAATAACTTCAAAGTAGTGAACAATAAAACATACTGTGTATGGAGGAGTAAATTACTGGTTTTTCTTCATGTGATACATCAGAAATCAACATGTAGAAAGTAGGCAGTAAGCTTAACATTGTCGAACCTGTGAGGTGATCAAAGGATCTCTCTACAAAATGTTTAGTAGTACTAGTAAAACACTGAAGTGAGCAATGGATTTGTACCCAGAAAAGTAAGGTGTTTGCCCACTTGCCTTTAGGTAGTAGCACACTGGGGTGAACCACTGACATCAGGAAAAACTTGGTAGGTTAAACCTAATGCCAGTGGGTGTAGAATTTGTGGTGTGCTAGTAAAGTTTTGATTGCCGGTGTGGCCATGGTGAGAGTTCTCCCTGGCTGAGCATGTGCCATTCGTTAGGAGCTGGTGGGTGCTGGCTCTGCAGGCTGATAAGCACTGACAGTTCTATAAACATTTGCACAAGGGAGCACTGTGCTCAGAGGTTCTGTACAGGTCAGTCCCTGACCCTCTGCCCTTAGAGGTTTTGTACTGTGGGCCAGCTGGGCCTGATCTTTCTGCCTGCCTACGCTGTCATTCTCCTGCAGTTCTTCTCTGCTGTGTGACCTGACTTGCTGCATCTGAGACATGGTTAATCTGAGCCTGAGCAGTAATGCCAGTGTTAATGTCCCTGGAAGGAGTGTGTTTGGTTGTGGGATTTTTGCATATGCAGATCAATTGCTATGCAGGTGCAGTAGGCCTCCCTGTCTGGACTGGAAATAACAGCTGGAGTGCTGCAGCACAAGTGATTTGTACAGCACACTCAAAACAGGCGGTTCTTTTCATCATGCTACAGATCCGCATGAAGAGTGGGCATGGGATCTGCGTGAATTTTTCTTATGGCAGTGACAGTCTGTTCCTGGTTGCCATCTTACTGCATTATCTTACCTCTTGAATTATCTTACATCTTGTTTTTTAAATTTTTTTAAACTATGTCCGATGGCCCCATGCGTGACCGTCACACAAAAGTTGAGGAATTTGGGTGTACCTGGGAGACACTGTGCTTGCTTGAGCAGGTTGTTGCTAAAAGAAGTCATCTGGTCAAAAGCCTGCTTCCAGGTTGCCTTTGGAAAGGGTGGTGAAGAGGATGACACGTTCAGAAGGTTAGTCTTAGTGGAGTGCAAGTGGCTCTTGGGTTTAGGTTGAAAATCCTGTGAGTAGACAAGAGCTGACTTTGGGCATTATTGTGGTAGAGCTAATGTATAGTGAGCCCAATAAGAAAAAGGAGTAGGAGCTGCATGAGTCAGTTGCAGGCTGTAAGGCTTAATGCTGTCCTGAAACAACATTCTGAACGTGGAAATTAATTATATATAGTATGTTCTGTATAATGACTGCTGTTTATTCTGGAGGATGGTAGAATTGAAGTGTCTTCAGTAACTTGTAGATTCAGAAGTACTAAGCATTAGATTAAACTTTCTTATGTCACGTTTCAGTCTATAAAAGTGAGTAAGCCCTGTGCATTTGAGAAATCATACAGTTCTTTCAAACACAAGTGGCCTTTTGTCAATCATGTTACTTAGAGTGGTGAAACTTTTCCTGGTTTCCCTTCAAATAATTGTAGGACCTTTTTGGAATACTACATCCAGAACTTCTTACAGCATTCTTGGTTGCAATACAGGTGCTTATAATGCAATCTGCAAGAAAATACTCCAGCATAAAAATCAGGTTGATTAGAATATTATATATTGTTTGCTCATTGCATAAGCCTTTTGTTTTGAGTAGTTGGCATGCATACCTTTCAGTCACCTTCTGCAATTAACTAAAATATGTTTTTTGTGTGTTTCGAATGCTCTTCTTTTTCAGGTCATGGGAAAACTCCAAAAGATGCTGCTTCTGTTCGAGCTACACATCCTATACCTGCAGCCTGTGGCATATACTATTTTGAAGTTAAAATTGTCAGTAAGGGAAGAGATGGGTAAGCAGAGTACATTACTAATGAATTATTTATTGAAATAGTGCCTCACATTGTCTTTCAGTCAACAGATGTCTTGGGTATCAAAACTTATTTTCATACTTTACCACATTATATAGCTTGATTCTTGAGAAGTTGCACTCTTATAGTTGATTCTTTTAAGAGAGTTGATTGTGGTATTTATTGTCTACAAATCGGTGTACACAATAAATACCAAAACATCATCTCATTTTTTTTCTTGACGAAAAGGTTAGGGTTTGAATGACCAGTTTGACCCTGCTGTTACCTTTAAAGGTGTTGGGTTTTGGCTATATGGATTTACAGACCTTCATGTAATTTTTAGGGTGTGTAGCAGACCAGCATACTTCCACAGTATGATCTTTTCATGGATGTCATATCAATTTTGAAACAGAGAATTATTCTTAAGACTACTTGTTGATGAACAGTAATAAGAATAAAGGGGAATGTTCTGAATAGGTGCCTGGGAATTTGTCGCCCTATGGAAAGAACAAGAATTGATGAGTAAGAAGCTACTGCTTCCCATAATCCATCTGAATTATGAATCTGTTGAAGCACAAGTGATACATGCTTTTAAGTCTGCTGAGGCAGATAGAATCTCTGGGAAAGTCTTGAAGTGCTAATGAAATCTTTGCTAGAGCATTTTAATTCCTTTTCATCCTTCGCTGCTTTTGGTAGAGGATATGTGTTAATTCTGATACACTGTAGGACTGCTTTCTAATGTGCTGTAGTATCTTGGTTCTACTTCAAGGTTCTAGTCAGGACTGACTGTCCCTGTTCTAGGTACTGTACAAGCATGTTGCAGGTGCTTATGCCCTGTTGTGAAAATAAATCTTGAGAGAAAAAAACTATGGATGAAATTCAGTACCTTTGTATTTTCTTTGTCTTGCTGCAGTTTGTTTCTTTCATTTTCCCAGCATCCTGTAAACCTTCTGTTACAGCAGTAACAGTATTCAAACTTCTTCGTTTTCCTTATAGTATTGCACAGTGATATTTTGAAAGAATAGCCTCTCAGTACTGCTGCAGCTTTGTAGGGGCATTTATGACTTTGTTGTTATTTTTGTTCTCAGAAGTTATCCCTGGGAGAGTTCTTTGCTATGAAAAACTTACATCTGTAGCTACTTTCATCACACTGTGAAGATCTAATTATTTTTAAATTGAGATGATAGAAATTAGTTTTTCAAGTAACATTCTGCTACCAATTTTAGGAACACCTTTATTTTTTTGGGGTGGGGGGGGATTTCTTGGTTTTTTGGTTTGGGTTTTTTTTCAGTTTTAGGAATATTTTTAAAAATTACCATGCTGCTGTGGGTTAAGGAGAGGTTCTTATTGTGACTTGCTAGTGGTGCGTCTCTTCTTGAAGTAGGTTTCTTCCTACTTAGTTTGGAAGCTAGGTTGTTTGAAGTGATGGATTTCAAAAAGTGTCCACGTGTGTGGGTGTGTCATTTTACATAGCTCCTCTAACACTTGACCTTAGATACTTTGTGTTGGATTTTAGTAAATTTTAATTCAGAAGACCACTCAAGGCAATCCTGCAAAAGTGGGAAAACATCACTGAGTAAAGTTTTTCCAAGGTTTTGTGTTTAAATGGTTACTGGTGAGGTGTACATAGCTAGAACCTGTGAAGTTGCCTGCTGAGATTGCTTAAAAAATGGAGGGGTACTTTTTTCAGTTAATACTGCCCCATCCTTGCTTCAGCCTTGTGACCTTTATTTAGTGTCACTTTATGAAACATTAGCTGCATAATGAGCTAAGATGATGATTTTTTTCATTGTATAAGATAGTATGGTTAGTATGGTAGCTGGGAAATACTGTACACACAGCCAAAGCCAAATGTAGCTTGGCTGATAAAGACCAGGAGTCAACATGTGGAACCTCACTGGATGTTAAATGTGTGTCTCTAGACCCTGTTTTCAGGTCCAAGAGGTCTTAGATGAGATGCAGGATGAATCTCTTACAGTTCAGTGTTACCTTGCATTCAAACTAATAAATTTTTCCATAATAAGTAAACTGGGGAATTTAATGCAGAGAAGTAGGACTATAGAAACCAGTTTGTGTCTGTTTGGATTTATTAGTTCTTTTTTACCACCTGTTGTGTTTCACCTGGCTTGCTCCAGGTACGTTTTTACCTTTTTTTTTTCCTTCTTGTCATCTGGTAATGGGAACAGAGTTCAGGAATACCATGTCTGTAGAAGACCAGCATGTAACTAATAGGGTCAATTAGCTAAAATGCTGTACTTGCAAAAATCAGTGTTCTCAAGGCCTAAGCCTAGCTATGGAAGCACTACAGCTGAATTTTATAGTAGTGTTTAAAATAAATCCTAGACTACCTGAGGCAAATCAGATACCTATCTGTAAGCTGAAGTACAGCTTCCAACTTTAATAAATGTCAATGGATAATTTAGTGGTGTTTGTTTGGAGTTCCCTTTGGTATTAGCCTTTACTACTTCTATTTATTTTTTTTAAATAAACTCAGCTTAAAGTATTTGGTCCATGTACTATATTATATGAGTATGTCTAACAGCATTCTTGCTTGTGTGCTCTACTTAGCATGACTTGCCTGAAATAATCAAAAATCCTTTACTAAAAACCTACTCTAGGAGATTCATTTTTCATGCTACTGTAGCACTTGAAGGTGCTTCTCCTGGAATCTGATTTTGCATATCTGAAAGCAGCAGGGCAAAAATTACTCTTCTCTGAAAAAGCACTGTTCTTTTTTTGTTTAGGGCGTGGGTATAGCATGGCTTGTGGCTGTCGGTGTTTGAGCACAGCATTGGTTTTGTCACTGTAATGACCTAGGTCGTTAAATTCTTTAACATATCTAGGTGGGTAACTGGCTTGAGTAGAAATTTGAAGGGGTGTAATATGTTAATTTCGCAGAAGTTCGTGACCAAGTTTGAGGGCATTATGAACACACTGAAGAAAGTGTGAAAAAAACAGGTTTACTAGGAAGGAAGAACTGGATATGGAAATTGGTGTTGCAGAGCAGGTGAAGAGCAAAATTGCTTTTTGATACCTCTATGTGGTGTGATAGGGTCAGTAACTGATGGTACTGGATGAGAAAAAGGGAAGTGAGAATTAAGTTCAGTAAAAGTAGTAAGGTTGAAATATCATTCAAACAAAAACTGTCTTGGTATTTGTAAAGTGTTTGGCACAAGGAGTCCTAATGTGCTGCTACAGTACAGATATGTGAAATAACTATCCTGATTTTTTTTGAATTCTTGCTAAAAGTTCTAACCAATTGTCATATTGCCTTGTAAATATTTCATGTTCTTTATTTCTTCAGTTTGCTTTCTTAGTTTCATGTTGTCTTTTCATGTAGTCTAGTTTGATGTAGTCTAAGGGCCTCTATTTATTTTTATTCTCCTTTTATATGCTCTTTTGCTTTGCTTTGTTTGGCTCATGTGGGACATTGTGGACGGTGATGTGAGTGATTGGGGAGACACTAACAGTAGAGGAGTAATAGGTGTAAGTATGGGGAACAGTACCAAGGTTAGAAAGCATGGTAGGAAGGGGACTATTAACTAACAGTAAGTTATATCTGCATCTCTATTGAAATACCAAGTTAACTTAAAAATAAATTAAAAATTTGACCAGGAGAAGAAGCAGTCTCTGAACACTCATTTGAGTTCATGTCCCTTTTCCCAGTTTGTGACTGTGTCAGCTTCATGGTAAACCTGATTGGAGGTCAGCTTCCAGAGTGAGTTAGTTTTCATCCAGGTTTGTTCCCCAATATGACTGTTTGTATTGCTTCTTGAATAGCTATATCAGCAAAAGAGTAGGAAACTTGGAGCAGAAAGCAGAATCTGGACCGGGGGACTGGGAATGCTACTTTTGGTTGTGGTGCTAGCTTATACCCATTAATTTTAGCTTAAATACAGCTGTTTGTTTTTTTTAAATCTTTCCCCAGGAGAGACCTGTTTCTTTCCCAGGGAAATTGAACTTCTGGGAAGAATACTTTTATCCTCAGTGTCTTGAATTTCTGTCCGTTCTTATTCACTGATTTGTAAATACAATTAATAAGAATGGGCAAATGATAGTAATGCCATGTACTTCTAGACAGTCTTCAGTGCTTTTAGAACAGCTGAGGAAGATGTATGCTTAAAATACAGAATCATAGAATCACAGAATGGTTTGGGTTGGAAGGGACCTTAAAGATCACCCAGTTCCAACCCCATCACCAAGGGCAGGGACACCTTCCACTAGACCAGGTTGCTCAACACTCTGTCCAATCTGGCCTGGAATGCTTCAATTTTTTTTTAAAGAAGAATGAAAGCAAGGATTGGGAGTGGTAAGCCATCTAGGAGAAACAATGAAAACTAAGTTTAGAAAGGCTGTATTCTTTTAGCAGATAGCCCTGAGCTTACCCTTCTGTGAGCAGGGTTGTTTAGTCTGTGGTGTCGTGGTACTGATACAGATCTTCATGGCCAGGCTTTATAGTGCATGTGTAAGTTCTGCTAAATATTCTGCACTAAAATAAAATGTTAGTACAGCAAGTCATGCAAGTAATCAGTATGTTTTTAGTAAAGCAGTGTTAATAAGGCTTTAGACACTTGTTATACTATGTCTGGTTTTTAACACTGGATATACAATCAGTCATCTGTTGTTTTGGCAGTATCTTGTAGTATGTGTTGTGTATGTGATGAAGTAGGTGGTGAAATAAAAAAGGAAAAACTATCCAAAACAAAAATACCACGAGAATTAGGTTTGAGTTTTCATGACACCTATGCCTGTGGTGGAGCCTGGACTGTTTTAGAGTGTTTGAGTGGTGTTTATGAAATACAGATGCTTTGTTGTCTTCTAGAGGATGTATGTGTAGTTCTTCAAACACAAACGATACTTTTTTATTACAAGTTGTTTGTATTGCCGTAAGTTGGCTTTTCCTTTAGCATCCAGTATACCCACGTTCTTGTTCAACAAAAGCATAAAGCAATAAACAAAATATATAACATAGTTGCTGGTCAGTTTGTATTTGTTTTGTATATTACTAATGTACTGTAAAAACTTTATGCAGTCCTGAGACCTATTTTTACAGCTTTTATGTATCTTCGGCAGCTATTTGTTATAAGAACAGACATTTGTTAAAACAACATGCAAAACTTCACTCAGTCTCTATTTACATATAAGCAGACCTTGCAGCATTATTAGAGTACTTGTATAGAGTAGAATCTGATAAGGTCTGAAGTATCCTTCTTTCATTAGTGTCTTCATTTGAATTGTAGCAGCTGCAAGAAGGGATCAGGTCATGAATCAGCAAGTGTATCTTTTCTTAAACTATAGCAGTAATTCATTTTTTACCTCAGTGTATGAGACCAGACATTGACAGAAAGGAACGTTAACTAAACGTGTAATACAATTGTTTGAGGTTTGTGTTTAGCTGGTCAGAAATATTGGAACTGTGACAAAAGTTTTATTTCTTTGTTGGTGTATGCTAGAAATTAAAATTTCTATTTTAAAACAATATTTCTTACTATATTTAATTTCTTGGTCTCAGCTTCTTGCAAAACCTTTTACTTCTTTCTTCTGAAGTTCATTCACATAAATACAGTGTATAGATGATAACTTTACTGTAGCCCACATTTACATTATATTATTTTCTATGCAACTATTCTTTTCTGACACTATGATCCCCAAAAAGGCTCTAGTTCTTGGGGACAAGTGTCACAAGATGAAATTGTGCAGCCTCAAAGTGGGAGTGACGTCAGTAAATGGGAATCTTTCTAGGAACATTAGAGTAATCACAAGCAAAATGTTACAGGAGTAACATTTTCAAGCACTATGTAAAATGACTGCCTGATTTATTTTTGGTCTTTCCTCTCTATGCAGAGCTGCATTAATCTAAAACCTGGGTTTATCATGTTCAAAATACTGTTTCCTTGGAAATACTCTGTAAAATTAAACTTGTTTTCAATTTGAAATGAAAGACTCAAAGTGTCTATGGCATGTTTTGAAACATTTAAATAGATTAACATCTCATTTCTTATTGTGGTTGTGCAGACAATAAGGATCTTGAATTGGCACATGTCTACAAAATTTTAATGCAGAGCAACTATATTAAAGATAAATGTAGGTACCTTTTTAATGTGCCTTACTTCTGGCCTCATAGTGTCAGCAAAGACAGTGTAGAAAACCCGGAGAGAATAGGAGAACATTATTCAAACTTTTTATGTCATTGCAAGTCAGTTGCAAGGGCCCTATAGAAGTTCATTGGGTCTTTAAGTTCCTACAGATGATACAGTTTTTTCTATTTGTCCTCTTTCCAAGATACAGACATAATGATAAAACAAACTATACCTGTTAAATAGCTTAAATTTCTTTTTCAGTGTTAATTCTACTTTTCTTAAGAGTCAGTGCGTTCAAAACATTAGGGTGTTTTCAGTTGCCTTATTTATGGCTGTACACATCGTTAGTGCTTTGTCTTAGGTTCCCTACAGATATTATGGCAATGTAGGTTTTAACACTGTATGGTTTAAGTTGTTTTCTTTAAATGTATAGCATGTAGAGAATAAGATACCATGTTGATTAATTGCTTTCTGCAGCACCAACAGAGTTGTTTTTTGAAGCATCATGTAGCAGTTCCCCAGTTTATAATGTCTTCAGTAGCATATGTGGGCACAATGGAAGTCAGAAGGAATTTGACTTTTTGCAGATAGCAGGTGAAATTTCTGTAGTAGGGAGGCTATTACATATTATGTAAATATCTGCTAAATTATTTTAGTTGTCTTTATAAGTACAGTATGGAATGTCCGGTGTTTCGTTTTAGTTTCATTTTTTACTAGAGATGTGCTTACTTAGTAGTTAAATTTATCTTTAGCCTTTCTGAGGTATCTGTGGTTTGGTATAGTTTTTGAGAGTCTGTGTTCCTCTTTATGGAATGAGCAGGATAGGAGATAATTAACCTGAGTTCTAATTTTTATCAACTTTCACATTGAAAGGTCTTCCATATACCTTCAACACAGTGGCTAAAAGATCTAATGGAACAGTTATAAATAAAAATCAGAGTTGCGTCTCTTTCTCGGTTTTTTAATTTCTCGATCTTTCAGCATCTGCAGTTCTGTACCATCTCTTACTGTTGTTTTTTTCTTCTATTTGGCTCTGGCTGTTTTTATTTCTCACAATTAGTCTATTCAGGCATCCAAGTAGAAACTTCAGGCTCCAGCAAAAATGTAAATTTAGCTCTTTGACTAGAAAGAGTCTTGAGGAGAAAATAGTTATTGTGAGCTTTCTGCTTCTTAAACATTTATCTGCAGAGAAGCCTAGCCTTTTCAGTATGTGATACAGGGAAAAAGTAGGTATTCTAGTGCCTTTATTTTTTTAAATTTTCTCTTTTGCTTTGTGGTAAAAAATTGAATCTTGAGCAAATTTTAAAATCTGTAGTTTTGTCTATTCCCCAAGCTTCTATATACTTGTGAAATGTAAACTAGAAAATGTGCTGAGACACTAAAATTGTAACCTATATCTTAATTGAACTGGAGTGGAACAAGAATAAATACAATTTGAAATGAGAAAACAAGACTTTGTAAAATGCACTTTCTTGCTTGCTCCTTAATACCAATTTGGCTGGACTTTAAATTGTCTTCCAGCTATAGTCTCTTGTTTCAGTCTCTCATGGGTTGCTTTCATGTCTTCCACGAGTGGTTGTTTATGAGCTCCTATACAAGTTGAGCATGTTAGTGAGGTGATGAGTAGCAGCCAGTGGGACTGAAATTGCTCAGAAAGAGGGGCTACTTAATACAACAGGCCCCAAGGCCACTTTGTTCCATTTGCCTAGATAAATTATCCTCCCACTGCAGCAGCGAGGGATGTGTATGGGTAGGGAGTTAAGGTGGAGGGACAGTCCTTAGGTACTGAGGGAGGCAGCATCAGAACCACACCACTGTTCACCCTCTCTGGTCTCTTAAACCATGCTGTGTCAGGTCCATTCCTGGAAGGTGCTGCAGGATGGACTGAGGGTGCTGCTTTGTGGTGCTGACACCCCTGCTTCCCAAGGACAGAGCTCTTCTGGCCTGACATAGCTACAGACAGGAAGAACAGGTCCACTGAGGCTCTGTCCTAGACCAAACCTATTAATGTGACAGGACAGCAAGAAGTGTGTCATGAACTGACTTAGAACATTCTCGGCCTGCATTGCACTTGGGCTGCTTGTGGGGTTGCCCATCATTTTTATCCTAGACTAAGGGAGGAAAACTTAAATATATAGCTCTGCCACTCTTCTGATACTGATCCTGAGGTGCATGAAATGCTAACTTTGAGCAGCAAACAGGAGGACAGTTTATGTACTTCCACCCACTGAAGCAAGTCTTTTTTCAGACCCTGACTCTTGACCTAAACAAGGGTTAAGTGTCTTAAAAAAAACAAACAAAAAAGTCAGTTTGAGTCTGTGAAAGTTAAAGTTGTGAGGAAAAGGTAAGAAAGTTACATGTCGTGGTTTGGCATAAATACAACTCCTGTTAATAAATTTTAGAGCATTTAAAGCCTGTCTGTTATGGTACTGTTTTCCCCCTCAATTTATAGTGTACTAATCTAGTTGAACATGAGAGTAGCTATCTGTCAACTATAAAAAATAATAAATTAGTTTAATTGATGAGCCTTTAATTTCACTCACTTCAAACCATAAGTTGTAGATACTCCTTTTGCCTTGTGAAAGATGTCTATAGTAAATTTATTAATTATTTGGAATGTTAGTAATCTAACTTCAGTTTCTGTTAATAGCAAGTATCCTTCACGAAATGGTGTTAACATTTCGAGTAGTTGTAAGTGAATCCCAAGGAAAAATACATATTGTTGAACATCTGTCTTCTTACTGAGATTGTGCAGTGCCTAGTGCTTTCTAGTCATTGCCAGTGGGTAAAGATTCCTTGTTCCCAGCTGTATTAAGTAGAGTGTGTCTGTTTTTACAGCTGTTACTGAGTTAAAGAAGAGGTTGGAAGTTAGGATATCTGAGAAAGAAAACAGTGGTGATATGAAAATGTTGCCTAGACAATTATTTCTATCTAGCATTTTACATTTTTGTGTAACCTTAGTCTTGTTACTATAAAAGTACTGATACAAAACCTTGATTGGGATGAATGGTTTTTAATATGACTCACATTCAAAGGCTTTTGCAGTCAGTGGAGTTCAATTTATCTAAAATTGTTTTTAAAGTAAACATCCTTTCTTTAATGAACAAGAGATTTTCAGTCTTTACATGAGTATCCTTCATGTGTCAGACCTCAGACTATGCTAATAACAATTCTGCTTTTATTATTTTAAGACAAAATCAAGGGGTTTCCACTTGTTGCTTTCATTTATAATTGTTTTGTTGAATCTGCTGCTGCAGTGGTGCCTAATTTTGCTGCAGCAAAAACTAATCCTGTTGTTTGTTGCCCTTTGCTTCAGCTCTTAAGTATTTATAAATGTAATATCTGCTATATAAGGTTCTGAGGTTCCATTTCATGCTGGTATGTTTGAAGGAGAGGAAGATGGTATTATTATACATTAGAAATTATCAGAGGAGGGCTTTGTAAGAATGAAAAATAGAAGCAGGTAAGATAACTGTTGGAAGTGATCCATAGAAAAAGCAGAAAGCCCCGTTACACAATTAAGCATATTGCTACTGAGATGTCCTGCTCAGTTTCATTCTGTGGCAAAAGTATTTTAAATAGCAGATTAACTTGCACTTCCGAGTGGAATAGCTGCTTAAAAATGGTATTTTATGAGATGGGAATACAAAGGTCATGTTTGTTGACTTAAACTATTGTCAGATTGCCACAGGTGAATATTTTATTTTCATACAGTTTATTACTTCATAGCAAATTCATGTTAACTAATGTGAACTAGTGTCAAAATACTTTGAATGATTTGATAACTAGGAAATGTAGGTTTAGGTGATTTTTGGATGCTTGTTTTAGTTGATGGGGGGGGTTGCTTTATTTTGGGCAAGGGACAATGGTGAAAGCCTAGTTTTTCATTTTGCTGTTTTTCTTTTTGTATTCCTGTTGACTTGGTAATGACATTAGTTTTGCTTAAGGAACAATCAAAACTGATTTTGCTGACTTCTAATAGTGTTATTTGAGGGTGAGGAAATTCTTCATTTCAGCTTTCCAGTATTTGCTATTAAATTGTTAGCAATTGTACTGGACACTGACTTTATTAAAACCACCTTTTGTAAAGCTGGCTTTTGGACTTTATTTCAGATTACTGGTTGGTATAGTACAAATATTTTCGCCTCCGTAGTTTGCCATCAGATTACCAACAGCTAAGTGCCATTGCTGGTAAATTTCTCAAGGTAACATTCTGCTCTACAATCCAGGCCTTTAATATTTCAGTGTGATCCTTTCATAAGTGCTGTTCCAGGATGCCTTTTGCTGCTAAAATAATGCAGTGTTGCATGTATTTGATAAAATTACTCATTCCAGTTTGTCTGCAAAACATCATTAGATACGTTGAAGGTGATGAAATTGGTATGTGTGTGGCTGTACCCCTACTTTCAAAATGGGATGTGACCTTTGGCTTTCTTTGTTCATGCTTTAAACATTATAGCTAATACCATGATTCTCCATCGATAACCCAGGATGCCAAAAAGAGAAGAAAGTTGTCCTTACCTCCTGCAGAGATAGGCTCTGTCCATATTAAACCATATATGTTGGGAATTCCTTTTCAGCTCCCTTGTTCGGCTCCCACTATTAAATGGCCTCTCAGCAGCTTAATTGGTATATGATTAATCAGCATAGTGTTTCTTGGCAATGTTCCACATACATATGTATTTTTGTAAGAGACAGATGCATTTCTTCTGTTCTTTCATTTTTAGTTACATGGGAATTGGGCTTTCTGCACAGGGTGTGAACATGAACAGACTACCAGGTACGTTTCAGTTACTTACGTTGATTTTAAAGTATGCTTCACCTTCAGTCAGCAACAGAGTGTAGCATGACACCTCTGTGTTGTATCTGTTACTGGAGTTATGTAACACTTGCAGCTGAAAAGTTTTAACTTCTACTGTACATTTGCTCCTGTACTACTTCCCTCAACTCTTACTGTTGTTTATATCATCATGCAGCTACTTTTTAGCAAACAAATACGCTTTAAAATTTTCATCATGTTTCCTGATAAAAATTAAGCTATAGATTTCCATGCTCTCTAAACTGGATTTCTAGCAATAAAGATGAGCTAGTATGATAAAAACTTTCTGTTAAACATGGAGGGAACTCTCCTTCTGTCACTTTCTGTACCTTTACCTTTCCAACCTTAATAGTAAGAGTGTGTAGCCTAGTTTTAAGTTTTGACTGTTCCATTGACCTGCATGGTCAGGGACGCTGTCTAGTTAACAATTGTCTGTAGTATCTCTGAATAGTACTTAAGAGAGTTTTGTGTGTGTATACATAAAATATTGGGTTTTTAACAGACCTTTAAATGTGTAAAAAATATCCACCCAAAACAAACCAACTGACTTCCTTGAAATTACCAAAATGTAAAACTTTGTTGAATTGACCTTTGAGTATCTGCATTCTCTTACTTCTGAATTTTAACTTTCTTAACCAAAAGCTGTGGTAGAAATTCATATGATGACTGCAAGTCCCTGTTACACTGTGAGCCCACCTAAGGCTGATGAATTATTAGTGGGTGGCATTAAGTTTATTTTGAGTATGATTTAAGATGCTATAGTTATCAGAGATACTACTTATCATTATAACTGCAATAATTTGGGGTTGTCTTTAATTTACTGAGAGATGCTTAGTATGGTACCAGCTGAAGCTACTGACAATAAAGATTAAGGGTCTAAATGTGGAAAATATTTTCAAATTAACCTACTAGGCAGCAGCTTGACAGAAGAGGTTCAGTATTGAATTGCAGAAAGTGTAGATAGGTATTTATAAATGAGCACACACCAAAATTGCTTATTGTGAATTTGAGTAGTGTAACAGTATGAAACTTCTTAAAGATTCTACAGCTTCTTCACCTGCAAAATCAGCACTATATTTGCATGCATAATGATTTGCTCTTGGCTGTGATTTTCACCTGTATTGCTAATTTTTTCCTTTTATTTAAAATTTATTTTCATTTTTGGGGGCAGCATAGCTAGTGACACTTTAGTCTGGAGATTCTGTCATTATGCAGAGGCTGCTTGCTGCTGAATAGTCATTGAGAATAATCAGGAGTAAAAATATGTTTCCCCAGAGATGCATGTTTGGTTTTTAGCCAGGAAGAATCTGATTATGACATATGGTAGCAATAGTTTTGCAAAATGAAAGGGAGAACAGGAGAATCTTCACTGCTTTACTGGGACATGTCAGATCTGTATATAGCTTTTCGAATTTTAGCATTGTAGCTGATTATATTTTTGGTGTTGGTAATTTTGTATGTTTGCTTAAAGAGAAAAATGTGTTATCTGAATTTGCATTGCCTGTTATATATTACAAATGGAATTACTTATTCAGCCATTTTGATAAAAGAAGTTGGCATTTTAAAAATTATACAGGTTTCCTAGATAAGAAATATTAGAAAGCAGAAAGCTGAGCATAGTAATTAACTGTATTTACCTGGTTAGAATATACCAACTTAGCACAGTCTTTAATTTATTTAATAATAAAGGAAATTAATAAATTGCAAATGCTTTTGTTCTCTAGGTTGGGATAAACATTCATATGGTTACCATGGAGATGATGGACATTCATTCTGTTCCTCTGGAACAGGACAACCTTACGGCCCAACGTTTACCACGGGCGATGTGATTGGTTGTTGTGTCAACCTTATCAATAACACCTGCTTCTACACCAAGAATGGACACAGCCTGGGTATGGAGAAATGCTGCCTTTCATGACAGCTTTATGTCTTTTAGTCTGTTGTAAATAGGAAACCCTCTTCATATCAGAAGCAAAGGGCTTGAATAGTTCTTTTGATAGTTTGACAGTCTATGAAGTAATTAAAGAACTAGGAAAAATAACTTCTTCTGTGCCATTTGCACCAACATTCCTTGTGAATTTGGGAGGATTCATCCTATAGCATCTCATTCCACAGGATCTCCATTAATCAACTCCACTTCTAATCCACAAACAATGCTTGATGTTCATAAAGTAATAGATAATAAGAGAACTGAAGATAAGGAGAATGGGTATAGCTAAAATTCGTTGCTGCTGTAGGGGAACACCCAGCCTTCACTAAAACCTTACATTGGATGCATGTTATTTTGAACATATGTTGCAGAACAGTGTCTTTTGGATTCACAGTCTGTAGTCATTCATAGTTGGGCTAAAGCCATAAATTATACAAGTTGAGCTAAAATTAAGTCCATTAAACTCGTACAGTAAATTGTAGTATTATGCAACACTGCAAGAATGTTTTTGAGTTTGGAGATGTCAGGAGTGGGTGGAGTTAAAAATTTTTATGGAATATCTATTTCAGTTACTTAATGCAATTTAATGAGCAAAGATACTGAGTGTAAAGAAAGAAGAAAAAAATTACTTCCTGCATTAAGGAAGGAGTGGGGGCTTGGAAAGGGATCTTGGAATTGTGCTGAGGGGAGCAGGAACTTTGAAGGGATAAAGCTCAAAGAAGAATAAGGTTTTTCTGATGGGTAGAAATGTGATAAGGAAAGGAGAGGGTAGCATGAAATGAAGTAAGAGATGATTGAGATAGGTGTTCTTGAAGTTGCTGTTCTATTTTCTTCCATTGGCAAACACAAAGGAGGTTTGGAAAAAGGGGGAAGGATGTGGTTTAAATTCTTTTTCTAGTCTCCCTGAACAAGACTGATAGTTTGTTTGCTCAGGCCCTGAGCAAACACATCTGACTTGGGAGTTTTCCTGCCCCTAGTCACAGCAGGAGTTAGGAGTCTCCTGAGGTCAATTCCAAGTAATCACTTCTGTGATTCTATTCTATCATGCTTTAATGTTCCTTCGAAATTGAATGCGTCTGTATGCCTGGACTCAATAACTTGAGACCTAGGGCAGTGGGACACTTGAACTGTGTAGTTGTTTCTTTTGGCATCCTGTTGCAGGATAGATCCAAGTGGAAGATACCGGGCTTGTGTTTGCCCTAATCTTTAACTGGGTTAAAGCTGAGAAAAGCAATCTTACGTTATCCCCTTTTTGAAACATTCACAATGTGCCTGCAGGTAAGTTGGATCATTTGATCAACTAAAGAGACACAAGTGTTCTCACTACCCTTATGGTCACATGAAAGCATCAAAGAGCTACGAAGGCAAGAGCAAAACCCTCCTTTTCAGTAAAGCAGACTGGATTAGGCCAACTGTGAAATAACAGTGCAAATGATTAAAATCTGTTTATAGAGGAGACCAGAATGGCATAGGTGAGGAGAGGCTAATAAAATGTCATCTGTCATAGACTGAGTCTGACAAACAGTTTATGGATTTCAGAAGGAAACCTGACAGCTGTCCTGCTGTCATGGGCTATGGTAGCTTGAGTTTCTGACAGAAGAAAATTGATTCTGTGTTCAGTGGAAAAAGGAACCAGAAATTTTGTCTGTCTCACTGAGTCATTGCTGCTGCTAGTTGTCCAGAATTTCTGTACGTTGGTGATTTGGAGGACATTTATGCTTCTTCTCTGGGCCATGTGTATGGTCTAGAATATAGGAAGTCTGTGGCTTAGCTTGGGATTTGATGCTGCAAAAAGGACTAAGCAATTCTTATGCACGTGTGAAATCCTGGGTTGAAAAAAAGCCAAAACCAACCCTACTAAAACCCCCAGTACCTACATATCATTTAGTCATCATTTATTTGTCATGCTACAGCCTCCATTTTGGAAAAGAGCAAGTTGGATGTCAAAATTGCCAAATAGAAAAATGGTATAGCTTAGAAAATGTTAGGGTAAGAGCAGGGAATAAATAAAATGATAGCTTTGAAATATGATGGGAGGAAACAAAGGAAACAGATTCACTCAGTTTGTCATCCTTCTGTCTCAAAATATGTGGGTAAGGAATCCAGATGCTCTTGAGGTTTGAAATCCTGGTGAAGAATGGAGATTGAAAACAGGGGTGGAATTTAGGACAAAAGGTTAAAAGCTTTGTTTTCGTCTTAAATTTGAAAAGATGGTGATACAAAATAAATTGAAGTTTGAAGGGATTAGTGGATTTGAATAATTCTGCATTAAAAAAAAAATACAACAATAAAGGAAATTCTGAACTACTGTTATTATTTGGCTGTCAGAAGGAGATTACTGATACTCATTTTTTAACTGAAAGCTTCCTGCCTCCCAAAATTGCCCAAAGTTCCTGAAGTGTATAAAGGTCATATTTTTCTCTAATCCTGAGACAGCAAAATCACTCCCTTGGTTTTACCGGTAGATGGATACTTGTAATTATGTAACAAGATATTAAGCTGTTCTGTTTGAAAACCAAAGCATGCTGGCGTGGATTAGAGTGAAACATTTGCAGGCTGGTTTGGAGTATTATAGACATGTGCTGCTTGTGTAAAGATTGTGAGTGAGTATTTACGAAGAAAAGTAATAGCAAACAAGAAAAGACACCATTAAATCTTGATGTTGCAGCATTGTGACATGCAAGTGAAAAAGTATTTTCAGATATCCTTACCTTTCTTCTTAAATTTAATATGTAGCTAGAACTTTCATACTTTCTAATCTGCATATCCGTATGGTTTGCTAAATCTTATGACCTATTTTGAAAAAATTAAGTGCAATTTAAGTATTTTGAATGACAGTTACTTTTTGCCAAATGCTGCCGTTTATTATTTAAAAACATGAATTGTGCCTAAGCATTGTGGATTTCACCATACTTAACTCATTTCTGAGATTGTTTGGGTGAGTTTTCTGAATGTATAAGGATAGATTTAAGAAAATGAGGCTAGAATCCAGACACATGGAAATTAATCTTAATTTTCTCTTTATTACAGGCATCGCTTTCACAGATTTACCGGTAAGATAAGTGCATTTTCAAACAGTTTTCCTTTGTGTCATAAACAGATGTTTCAGATCAAACTAGCATTTACCTTATGCTTGTTGGAATGGCAGTGATAATCTTTGTAGCCAGTTTAATATTAGATATTTCTCATCATCATTTCAGTGGTGATTTGTTAATTGAAGGAGAAAGTGTTCTGGTTTCACACCGATCCTTACAAGAGGTTTTCCTTTTCAGGTTTTTAACAGGAAGTTCTAGTGAAAGTTGTAGCAGAAAATAATACATGCAAATAGTTATTACATACTTTGGCACATTCAAGGCTTACATACAATGTCAGAGCTGTATTAAACACCAGCATGGTGGATGGCTGCTTGAGACTTGGTCATTGTAACTCATTCTTGATGCCTGATTTTCACAATCTTTGCTTCATAAAATCAAATGTATCAAATTACTTTTTTCTTTTAAAGCTGCACATAGCTGAAGTCCTGCAGCTTTTGAGTCAATTAAATTGTGCTTTCCTTAAAACTGGCATCTGTTCCCTGTACTACTGATACAGGCGTGATACTGCACTTACTTTGTATTTTTTCTCATCCACTTCTTTTCTTATTTAATCTGTTTAAGGTGCAGTGTGTGATACACGTTCATCTGGCCAACTACTCCCTTTCGGAGGCCTTAAGAGGCAAGGACAGATATTAAGGAAAAATGAAGTCAGTAACCCAAGGAGCCTCTTAGTCCTACCACAGGGTTGAGTGTTTTGTGTAGGAAACCATTGCCCCTGTCCTGGATTTTTGGGATGCTAGCAGGGCTCCTTGCTAGCACATGGTGCCAGCTCAGGAAAACTGACACTATAATCTGAAGTGTGAAGCTGAACCCCTTGTTAGAATCAATGCTTTCCATCTCATTAAAAGATTTGAGACTTGTGGTTTGTTGATTATTTTAGACTAGGTAACAGTATGAGCACGTTAATTTAAAAAAGCAAATGGTGTATATGTGAAAATAGAGGCAAGATTGGCTTGGGCATGGTTTGAGCAAGCAGAGTATTTTTCATTTTGCTGGGTTCACTGGGCTTCAGAGTTCCTACTGACCTGCATGTTGATAACTTCTTACTGATAGTTTTAATTTATTTAGCATATACTTCTGTAGCTGAACATACCATTTTACCATACCACCATTGTCTGCAGTGTAATTATGATGTAGGTATATTTATTAAATAAACTTAAAAAAAAATTTTAAACTAGCCCCCCACCCCCAAAACACCCCAGCAACAAAACCCCGTTCACACAATCGATTGCCTTGCCGTTGCTGAGATGTTCACTGCATTTAAGAAAATTACTTTTATCCCAACAGGCAGATTTTTCTTTTCTCATATTTGGCATATTTCAAATTTGCATGGAGAGAATAAAGTAAATTAAACTGAGACAACAATAAATGCTATGATGTATTTTCCTAGCTACTAGTCCAGGAATTCGTGAGAACTTCAACGCACTGTTACAGTTCTTGTTAGGTACTACACTTGGATTTTGAGGCTATTGAGTTTTCTGTCCTGTCAGTTCTTACCACTAAAATTCAGTGATGTTTTAAGTATTTCACACCAAAAGGAAAATGGCCCACTTTGTAAGTTTAATTTCTGTTCCCTTTTTAAAAGAAAAAAACAGGCCTTTAAAAATGATCAATATTTAATATTTAATATTTTGTAACTAGGAACCCAAAAGTTGTAATGTTTAGCACAGTTTAAAAAGTGTATTTTCTGACTAGAATGTCAGTCTGATTTTCTTCTTTCAGACTAAAAAAAACATTTTGACCACTGGGAATAAAATTAGTCAGTCATTGTATTGTTGTATTAGCAGAAGCTGCTTTTACTGCTGGAGCACACTACTAGAAGCAGTGGGGATATTACTAGAGATGAAAAAATCCCCACAACAGTGGGGATTTTAGGATAAGTGTCAAAAACTAATTAAAATATTTTTTGCAGCCAAACTTGTACCCTACGGTAGGGCTTCAAACACCAGGAGAGGTTGTGGATGCTAATTTTGGACAACACCCATTTGTATTTGATATTGAAGACTATATGCGAGAGTGGAGAACCAAAATTCAAGCACAGATTGACAGATTTCCAATAGGAGATCGGGAAGGAGAGTGGCAAACGATGATTCAGAAGTAAGACTTACAATATTATTCATTTTTTTTAAAGTTGTTACTTGCATGTTTTCAGAGATCTTTAAAATATTCTTTCTATTGTCTTGTGCAAAAAGTGATAGATACTATTTAAAAATAGTACAAGTAATTTTGTTACAAGGTTTGATAACAGTGTAAAAGGGAGCATGAACAGATTTTGTGGAAGTCTTATCTGTGTCATTAATAATTTGGACTTTATAATAATGAGTGTAAGACTTCTGTTCTGATTTGAGCTGTCTAATGTGGATTGGGGAGTTTTTAGGAAATTTGCCGTGGTTGTAATGGGCAGTTTTAATACTCTGGGCTCTGGAAATTTCCTTTTGTGTTCTCAGCCTTTGACATGCCAGGTTAGGTTGTGTCTCATTAGTGTTTCTTGGAGAAATGGTGGTTGTGACTTTGCATTTTTTATTTTTTCAGTGAAAACAAAAACTTACTTTGCAACAATTGCACTTCAGTGTGTGTAATGAGAAAAAACCCCCAACTTAATTAGCAGTTAATATTTGAACTGACCCTGCCTTTGAACTGCCTTTGGGTGATAAATAATTGTTACTGAAATTCATCATAATAAAGTTACACATTTATTATTTTTAAAAATTACATTTCTGTACAGCATTTCGAAGAATATTCTGGCTCTTTACTGCATGACTTTTGTCTGACTTGTACAAAAATCTCTGCATTTCAAATAGAATTTTTCAATTCCGTCACCTTTTTTTAGCAAAGGGTTTTTACATTCAGTTCTTGGTTTCTTACCTGTATTTAATGAGTATTTCTGAGGTTTGTTTTTGTTTATTTTTAGAATGGTATCATCTTACTTAGTTCACCATGGATACTGTGCAACAGCAGAGGCATTCGCGAGATCCACAGACCAGACTGTGCTAGAAGAATTAGCTTCCATTAAGAACAGACAAAGTAAGGCTGGAAAGCACGTTGCATCCCTTTTTTCCTCCCTTAAACAAATATTACCTGAAGCTTTCTCTTAAGCAGCACTGTAGAATTTGCTTGCAGCACTACTCCATAGCACAGTTCTTTGCTGTCATCTAATGTTACACATGTATGAGCAGCTGGGTACAAAAAAATCTGTGCAGTAATACTTTGTAACTTGTTTGATGTAGCAGAATGTGGTAAATTACCTGTTGTCTTTTCTCTTGAATGGAAAGTTGTGATATGTCTGAAACAAATGTGTGTAATGTCTCTAAGTGAGTGTTTGTGAGAGCTAATGGTCAGTCACAAACAGGAATATAAAACTTAGTCTTGACAAACATTTATATTTTTATCTGAACTGTGCAAGGGGATTGAGTTTAGAGAATGTTTTATAAGTTGAATGAAACTTGAGTTTTCCTGCTTACAGATGTGAGGGGGAAGAGGACAAGGAGAACTAACAGCAGTTCAGTTCTAACTTGCCATGCCAGTGCTGTTTGGCAGCCTGATTGAACAGTGCCTTCCCCTTCCATTTAAATCCCTGCTTTGCGACCATAAGCATTTGTGTTAGTGTATGACATACCACATGGGGAAACTGCTCTGGTTGTAAAACAACACATTTGTTGGGCTACTTTTCATTTGGATCAGTTTCTCTGTTGGTGGAGAGAGCTGGGAGGCTGTTTGCAATTTGAGCCAAGTTACAGCCACAGAAGCATCAACTAAAGCAGGGACTTGTTGTGAAAGGTTTTACTCAACTGTAATCCGATTGGAAGTATGTGTTGTAGGTGAGAGAGACTAAATTTTTGTTTTTCTTAGTCAAAACTGAACCTTTAGGAGTGGGATGCAATTTGGATGTTCTTGAGTGACAGTAGTTTGGTATGTGCTTATTTATAAAGTTGTGAAAATGAGAAATAAGTCACAGAAGAGTGTCTGCAATCTTATTCTAGCTCTAAATGCACGATCTGACTACAAAGCAGTTGGATGCTGGCAATAAATAAAAATACTGAGTTCTCATTTAGATACATGTAGGTGGAGTGCAATTCTTAAATTTTCCTGTTGAACATTTTAAGGAAGCATGATCTTTCTTTACACTAATTATTTCTAAGAGGAAAAAATTCTTGTTGATTGATGGTTGCAGTGTCTTTTAATCGTTAATGTACGTGTATTAATCCATAAGCTGTCCATTTACCTGATGTTGGTTTTGCTGAACAGAAATTCAGAAATTGGTTTTGGCAGGATGAATGGAGAACCCATTGAAACAACATAACAGCTGTATCCAAGTTTACTAGAAAAAAATCCTAATCTCTTATTTGTTTTTTGGTGAACAGGAATTCAGAAATTGGTTTTAGCAGGAAGAATGGGAGAAGCCATTGAAACAACACAACAGTTGTATCCAAGTTTACTAGAAAGAAATCCTAATCTCTTATTTGCATTAAAGTGAGTCTTCAAATTATACAGATGTGTGTTTATAGATGGCACAGTACCTTCTGAGACAAGACAGTTACTCATTTAAAGCTTTCACAGAAATTTTTACAAAGTTAAGGAGTGCTTTTTAGAAAATGTGTGTATTTCACTTTTTTATGCTCTTCTTATTTGCTACATGTTTAACTAGGTTTTGTCATCAAGGTCCTGGTTTGCAGCATAATTCACATCTCCCTGTAGACTTGTTCTCTAGAACTAAGTTCTGTAGTTTTTTAAAATGAATTCTAATCCATTTGGGTGTCAAGTAAAACTTAAAATGGGGACTGATACAGTGCCACATGCAAGAAGGTTAAGAATCCTGTTGGCATAAGTTAGTCTGTTCCTCCAAAGGGGTGACTGACTTTAAAGATCAGTTTAAATGACCTGTTTCATTCCATGCCACTTTACTAGAAACCTCTGGCTAAAACTGTGGAAATTGTATAATTCCAAAGAATTCTCTTGGCTTCCCAGGCAAACAATAGTCACCTTCATTCTGGCAGTTTTATTTGCCAGCTGTGCTGTTCTCCAGAATTTTGTATTACATTGCAGTGTTTGAATGTGGAAAAAATGTGTTATCTCCTCTAAGAACAAAGCACTTTAATTTTATGTTGAGTTAAGTAACTTGGAATGTGTTTGAAGTCTGTCATGCTCAAGTGCTGAACAGAATTCACGTGATAGTACTCCAGACTTATCACAGAATTCACAAAATGCGAACATTTTGATGAAAGACTTCACTCAATAGCGTCAATTGTATGTTATCTTTTTCTCAATCTGTCTTTCTAAATTTTGCCTGTTCTATTGAGGCTACTGAAGCCTAAAGCATAAAGCAGGAGTTCTGAGCTTCCTTAAAGTCCATAGTAAAACCTCCTTATCTAAAATGAAATTGACAAAGAGCAACAGCCTCTAAAGGGAAGGTTTGTATGGGAGTTCGCTTTTCAAACTGTTTTCCAGTGCAGATGTTTAATGTTAAGAGTTACCCTTAATGCTTAATGTTCCAGACAGTCAAACTCTGTTCTCATTTACTTTGAGAGAAATTACAGATATGACAACATAACAACATATCTTTCTCAAGAAATAACCTTGCCCCTGCCAATAAAAGAAAACAGAACAAGAAAATATAGTTTAAATCTGTAAACTTTGAGGACTTAGTGACAAAGGCTGTCCTCCAAAGATAATATTCCTGTTCTCCTCCCTCACAAATTTGTAATTGTGTATTTTTGGTGGAATGCTCCAGAGCTTATTGACGATTGGGTTACTGACATCCAGCATTTTGTTGAGTCAGACTTGTTCTATATTTAACACTAAAATGAAATCGTTGCTATCATTGGTAATTTGAAATGTGTCAATGGCTTTATTAGCTTAACTTTTTGCCTTTTGTTTAGGGTGCGCCAGTTCATAGAGATGGTGAATGGTACAGACAGTGAAGTGCGGTGTTTGGGAGGCCACAGTCCAAAATCTCAAGATAGTTACCCTGTTAGCCCACGGTCATTCAGTAGTCCTAGCATGAGTCCCAGCCATGGAATGAATATTCACAATTTGGCAACAGGCAAAGGGAGCAGCACACACTTTACTGGTAAGTTCACGTGGAAGATCGACCACACAGATTTGGACCTTTTTTTTTTTTTTTTTNTAAGGTTTTATGCCGAATGCTTTGGGTAACAGTATAATTTTAATGATTAAAATATGTGATTTCCAGCCACTGGGCAAACCAAAAGTTTCATCAAGTAATTTTTCGCATGTGCTTTACTTCTTGCAAAGTAGATTGCCACCAGTTTCTAAGAAGTGCTTCCCTCTGGGAGGTGGAAGGTTCTGACATAAATTTCTCCTGTCCTTTTGATGATAATTTATGGCTTGGGCAAGATGGTTTAAATCCAGTAAGTGGTGTATATGATCCATTTCCTGTGTTGTTGATGGAGAAGTCAGAATAGCTGTGGTTGAGCAGGAAACACCGGAAGCTGGGTGGTATGGTTGGGTAAAAGATGTCCTGCTGGCAGCCACATCTCAGTCCGCTCAGTTGAAACATTTCTTAGAGCATTTAGATAATGGGAAATCTTCCCTGGGAAGCCACAAATGTTCAGAGCTGCCCCAAGCTTATGGAGAGGTACCTTCCAAAGCACCCCTGCTGAAAGGAAGCTGAGCATGTTAAAATGGTAAGACTCTTAAGGTAGCAGAGACTATCAGCTTTCACTTCTGTTTAATTTCCAAATCCAAACTGGAGCTGATTGGGGTGCTTTATTTATTTTTTTTCTCTCTGGGATGGAGTGGAAAGCCAGCATAGCCTGGCCATCATAATAACTGCTCCCATGGAAGGACAGCAGCTTCGCTTCTCTTTCCTCTGTGTCAAGAGAGTGCTGTCACGTGTGTCAGTGGAGAGCCACTCATATTTTCTCGTTGTTCTTCAGGTGGTTATTGGGATGTATTGTAGAAAGCACCTGTAACTTTTCTAATTTTGAAAATAGAGGCAGGTTGATGATGAATGTATTATTAGAATTGATGTTTGGGATTTTGTAAATGGCAGCAGCTGTTTTCTTTATAATAAGCCCTTCCTGTGACCTGTTTCTATTTTAGAACATACTAGGGAGCTCTAGTATGGAACTAGCAATTACATGTTTGCTTCAAATAGTAGTTTTCCTATTACATTTTAGAAGGGTCAGAAGAGATTTTAGCTAGGCACTAGGCATTGTCATTCCACAGCATGGTGTAATTTTATTTAGCAAAGCACAATATTAACAATCAAAATAATTACATGGTGAAGGAGGGAGGTTGTGTGTAAGTATAGCAACATGCAAAGTATTCAGCACTGAATTCTACTGCACATTTATCAGAAGAATTCTGTGATCAGGAATTAGTAATGTTTGCTTCCATTCATAATGATTACAGTGGCCTAGAAAAGATTTTGAATGCATCCATTCTAAAAAACTCTTCTACATTGGTGCAGTTTTCTGTTTTACCAGTATATTAGTACAGCTGGAAAAGCCTTCTCGTGTCTGTGTTCATACTTGTTAAATAATGCTTAACTTCTGCACTCTAGAAGCCTTAAAGGTTCAAATACCTGAAACATGGAGGCGAAGTACTTGAGTTTGTGTGACAAATTTAGCATACTTGTTCCTGGTCAGTAAACACTATACTTATTTCATTTTTTCTAGAAACTTATCTCTAAGTACCACTTTATGACTACAATTGTTAAAACTTTCTTGCAGGGTTTGAAAGTAGTTGCAGTAATGGAGTAATATCAAATAAAGCGCATCAGTCTTACTGTCACAGTAAGCACACGACCACCAGCTTGAATGTACCAGAGCTCAACAACATAAATGTATCAAGATCACAGCAGGTTAACAGCTATTCCAGGTAAGTAAACTTTAGATGCTTCTAAATCACATTAAGGCTTGTGTTGTCCATGTGTTTGCATTGGAGGGAAGAGGTTTTCAGTGGGATTTGATGTGACTGATGTTTTTTTTCCCAAGGACATTGAAACACAGTGTAAGGGGCCAGCAGCTTGTGATAACTCCGGTTGTTTTGACAGTTCAAGCTCAATAGACCTTTTTCTCCTGTTGGGTTAAAGAAATGCAATGGACAAAAATCAATTACCTTGCTTATAGCTATGGTCAGTTTTGAAGTTGCATAGTGAAGGTTAATTAGCTCTTTGGCACTTGGGATTTTAATTTAGGCCACTGACACTGATTTAAGTGTGTTGCACATAGGTAATGAAAAGTTTTCCAGATACTCTCCAGTTGTGGCAGTATCTGCAAAGGTAAATACAGTTGAGATGCATATGAAGTGTGGATTCCCTTTCACCGTATACACCAGGATTGTTTGCCTGCTCCAGTCACTGTCACAAGTGCAAACACATTCAATTCAGTGAATGACAATAAGTCTATTAATCAGGGTTAATATGGTTATTCATAACCAGTAAATATTAAACTCTGGGTTGCATGGATGCAGCAGAACCTAATTTGATGTGAAATACAACAGCACTGAGCTGCATTGTCTAAAATGGATTCCCAGAACTACCACATAGGATGTGATGATGTGGTGGTGATGACCAAAACTATTTTAGTTGGATAGTGATAATTGGGGTAAAAAGGTAAGAGTAACAATTTGCTTTTTAACTTTTACCAATTTCTGTTTGCATCAGCAATTGCCTCTGCCCAAAGGCCTGGCAGTGTCCAGGCAACTTGGAGATTTTTCACGGAGCAAGACAGTTCCTTGGCTGTGCTGTTGCCCAGTCAGAGAGGCCTTTTGGCTTTCCTTCCTCAAAGGAAGCTGAGTATTTTTGGTTGCTTAGAAGCAAGATACTAAACTTCTAAATTGAATCTATTTGGTCTTGACAGAGGTTTTAGGTTGCTATTCTCCATGACAGAATAGAACAGGCTAGGATGCAACTGTCAGCAAAGCTCAGTCCCCAAAGCCATGCTGGCATTTTCTAAAAGCACTTCTGTGAGCTGCTGCGAGCAAAGGGTGATGAGGAGTTGAATGCTCTGCTCTGCATTTGCCACAGAGTGTCTCTTCAGTGTTCTGGTTTACTCAGCATTTGCTTTGGGGTTTTCTTTTTTTGCTTTTCCTCTGTTGTTCCACAGAGTAAACAAGAGGAGAAGGCATTTTTTGAAGTAATTAGTTACCTAAATATGGTATTTTCAAAGTAGGATGTATATTGACTTAACTAGATTTTTTATGTATAAATATTAACTATATTTTTTTTAAAAAGTGGGAGTAGTATATTTTCTCAATGCATTTTCTTCAGCTCTGTGTACATACATTTATATAAATAAAATAAGAACTGTCTGGTGTGTATTTAGAAAGTGTTATATTCCTTACCCCTGAATAATGGGGGACGTTTATTTTTTTGGCATCTGAAAATATTATTTTACTGAATACTAACATTGAGACAGACTTAAAAATTTCCATGGTGCTCTGGTATCACCAGTTGCTATTGAAAAAACTGTGGTGTAGCTCGGTAATACTTAATAGCACCTTTTCGGTAACTGAGGAAGTACTGTGATGACGTTGTTTACAACCTAAGTACTTAAATATGAGTAAAACTTGTATTTATTACTCTCTTTTCAGCAATGATGTAGACATGGAAACAGATCACTACTCCAATGGGGTTGCTGAGACTTCATCCAATGGCTTCCTAAATGGTAGTTCTAAACATGATCACGAAATGGAAGAATGTGACACAGAAATGGGTCTGCAGTGATATTTCTTACATTTTTATTAAGTGATGGCAACAAGGTTATGTTTTTACTTGCAATGCTTCCCAACTTGAAAATTAGGGTTATTAGCTCAAATCTTAATTTTTTTGTTTGCTTGTTCTGCTATTACTAGATGTAAATTTTAAAACCGCTGATTTAGGTGGTCCAATATCAGTGGGAGAACAGGGGAAATGCGTAACTCGTGGCTACTGAAAATAGCATCAATTTCTAAGAAAGTACCTTTGAGAAGAAATACCCTGTTGGGTAGCAGCCTGTGTTTGAGTTGGCAGATTGCTTCTCCTTCTTCCCATTCATGGTTCTCATGGCATCTTTGTGCTCCACAGTAAGCCTAGAAATTCTGAATCTCTTATATTGAAAAATGCAAAATTCTAATATTAAATGCTTGAGACCTATATTTGGGAAATGTAAAAAATGAAAAATTAATTTTTTCCCATGTTTTCCACCAAAAAAATACCAATTTATATAGTTGGGGGCTAAAAATTAACTTTGTTTTACGTAATTTGTTTTATACTCTGTCATGGCTGTTGATGTTGGTGACAAATGAGTATTTAAATCCCCTCTGCTTGCCCTTTGTGCAGCTGCAGAATTGCTACTCAAACAATTGATTTAAGCAGATGTCAGTTAATGTGTAGTTTAAATGAAATGTGACACTGGAGACCTTCAGAATGCAGCAGCGCGTGCAGAGGCCTGTGAGCGCTTCCCAGTTGTGGGGCGTGTGCTGCTGCTGATCCTGCAGCTTTGCTGGGAAATACAGGTAACTCTTGAGCAGCAAATGTCATTCTGTTACAGCCCTGCAAGGAGGAATGCAAGTTGCTGTTTTCCCTGCATTATGCTCTGAAACTGGATAATAACAAGACCTTATTTCTGTGACAGAAAACCCAAAAGTGGTCCTCTCTCTCGCAGTCTTTTCTGCAGAGACTTGCTGTGACAGACATGCAGCAGCTGCACAGGGCACAGAGTTGTTAGTGTTTCTTAAATGTAGTTGTCTCCTGCCTTTGGAAAGTGATGTCCTAGATTAGGCTGAGCTAGGGACAAGTACCACTACCTGAAGACTTTTGGGTGCTTCACCTGCACTGTTTACTCGCCCCAATTTGAGTCTGGTGGTTTTTCACTTCTTGAAATATTTATATATTCTCCCTAGTGCTGTGTATGTAAGGTTAAGTAGGCACGTATTTTCCAGAGGTGATACACAAACATCTAAGGAAAAAAAAAGTGGCCAGTTAAAAATCCTTTTTTGAAATAGTAGTCAAAATACATCACTAAATAGCAGTGGTAAAGTCAGAAGGAAGAGTGGATTTGTAACTGAAGAGTCTATCAAAATGCTCATTTTAAAACTTGATTCCATTGATGAAAAAAGACAAGGAATGGATAAATGCCTTTTTTTTAATGTGTTGCTTTAGGTGTAAATTTTAAAAGGCAGAATTTTCAAAGAAGCCAAGAGTTGGTTTACTATTCATAAGCTGCATCAATCTCTTTTAAAATCACTAGTATTGGGGAGTATTGTAGGAAACAGTAAAGAAATCAGTTGTATTCTGCTTGTTTACAAAAGAAGCCTGAGGAATATCCAAATTATTAAGATAATGTGTTCTACAAGGAGTATGAACAGTCTAAATTACTGTCTTGTAGCAGAATGCATCATGGCTGTTGAGGAAGTTCAGCATTTTTTACCCTCTATTAGCAGTTCTCGATTTGGCGTATCCTTAGAAATGCAGTGCCGAAGAATTTAAAAAGTTAGAACTGTGTGGACTTCCACTGTTGTTTTTTAAACTCCCTTAAACTAGATTTTACCCTAAAATTTTATCTTCTTGTTTAGTTTAAAATTACCCCTTGCAAGATGAACAGCACGTGCTGGCAGCCTTTGCCGTTAGTTAACCGCGTCTCTTAAATGTTTGTAAGAGCAGTTCAGCAGTGCTCGGTTCAGGAGTGCGTGGGGCCAAGGCCTCTGGCCTGACCTGCTCTCTCTCTGGGCAGGCAGCTGTGTTAGAGTGAAACCAGTGCAGGGTCTCTAGATCCATAGGTTGTTACCCTCGGCTCTGTCAGTGGTGATGATGACGATATCGTTTCTTTAGAAGTAGATTCAAGTCAGTTAAGACGCCAGCTATGCGGTGGCAGCCAAGCAGCCATTGAAAGGATGATCCATTTTGGAAGAGAATTGCAAGCAATGAGTGAGCAGCTAAGAAGAGAATGTGGCAAAAACACAGTGAATAAGAAAATGCTCAAGGTATGTTTAATCTTCTTGTAAAGGTGAATAACTGTGCTGCTCAGCAGGAACTTCCCACAGCATGTTGTGCTGGAATACTGTTCTGCTTTAACTTCTGCCATTTTTTGTGTGTTTCAGAGCAGTATTCTGGTCAGCTGTGGTGTAGCACTGTTTTCTTTCTTGTCTGTGTAGCACACGCACAGGGAAGATAATTTAGTCCTGTTACACAATTAAACACAGAAATAAATTTAGCACTTCCCTTTCTCTCATTTCTGACCATGTAACTTGGCCTCTTGAATCGAAGTGCTGTTTTTGTCTCTAATGATAAATGAACCGCAAGGGGATTGGTAGAGATGCCCAAAATGTGCTGTCATTAGTACTCCGCATGTTAATTAGTTTGCCTTGATTTCAGACTGCTCCGGAAAAGAATTCCCCTGCCAAAGACTGCATGCAGTTTTCAGTCTGTTTTCTCTTGCGCCATCACTTAGTAAAATAATGCTACCTTTTGCCTTGCTCTTGGGAAAAAACACTAAATGGAACAAGTCCTGTCACAATTTCTTTCTATCTTTTTGTATTGATGGACACTGACAGTCATCTTTGTGATTCTGAATCAAAATAGTTGAACAAAATAGCCCTTCTTTTCACTAGTAGCTTATAGCTGTGAGATACAATAAAAGCCATCTTCCCGCAGGATGCATTCAGTTTACTGGCATATTCCGATCCCTGGAGCAGCCCTGTTGGGAATCAGCTTGACCCGATACAAAGAGAACCAGTGTGCTCAGTACTGAACAGTGCAATACTAGGTAAGTGCGGCCTGCTGGGTGCTCGGGGTGCCTCCCCCCTCGTCCCACACACGTGGCCCTGCTGCTCCTCTGCAAGGAAGGATAGCAGTGTAGGGTACACTCTTCTGGGAAGGAAGGGATAGTTTTGGGGGGTAGGTAAAATAACAGGTACTTGTCTTCTGTTACATTCAGAGCAGTAATGGTGCTGTGCACGGTCACTTTGTTGCTCCTGCTTTGTGTCTTGCTCTAAGAGCAAACTTTGCAAATGAATGATTTAAGTAGGCTTAAATGTGAAGTTTTCAGTGCATTATTGTGAAATGATTCAGGTATTTTAACTGCCACTGTGATTCTTTTTCAGAGACTCACAATCTGCCAAAGCAACCCCCACTTGCCCTAGCCATGGGACAGGCATCACAGTGTCTAGGATTGATGGCCCGGTCAGGAATTGGATCCTGTGCTTTCGCCACAGTGGAAGACTACCTACACTAGCTATGCATTTTGAAGGTCTAAAAGGTGTTGTGGCATATTCAACATGGAAAGTAGACCAGCTCTGCTGACTGGAATTTGGAATTTTAATTATGTACTAAGGACAAGTCTGTCGCTTTATGTTGCTTCCTAGTTTACAGCATGATGCAAATGATTTCTAACTTAGTGTTAGGAGAAAATTTCCATCTTTAAACCTCTTAGACAACTAAGAGTTGAAAATATCACTGGTAACGTCAGACATCCAAATTGACAAGTACCAATCCTTTGAACAATTGTCCAAAACAAACCAAAAATCCTGCTACCTTGTGGTGGGACGGAAGACTAGAAAACATGGATGTATTAGCATGTGGGTGATGTAAATGTCAAGCAGGATGACTTGCCAACCTCCACCCCCATTGTTACATAGTTCAATCAGTGTAATTTGCAAAATGCAAATGGTTTGGATATATAGTGTTGATGGGAAGAAATGATATTTTTTAATGTGTACTGTAAAACTTGAATTACTCAGGAGCTGAGTGAATATGTTTGTTGCTACTTACAATCCCAACCTGTTGATCTTAGTAGTTTTTTGTTTTAACATGGTCTTTTCAACTTTGTTTCCTTGTTTAACTACAGACAGCTTCTGTTGTGTAGGCTCACCAGTTTAACTGTTGTATTATAACAGTATTACATGTCAACACAGTGTGGTTATGACCTATTTATATAAAAACCAAATATTTAGTCAATTTACAGTCTTAATTTAATCTTTGTACACCTTGCATTTTTAAAAGTGCTTAAATAGTACTATATTGCAATAAAATGTAGTGATATCATAATTAACCAGCCATTAAAAACTTACATCTACATCCACTGTAGCATGGACTTGTATGCTACATTTTCTTGTTCTAGAGTTCCATCCTAGAACAGCGGTCCTTGCGGAGACCCACGAGTGGAGTGGCTCATCCCTCAAGCCAGGGCTGCCACTTCCTTGCAGGAGCTGGGCTGGTGGAAGTGAAAGGTTTGCCATGTTCTTGCCACACAGTGAGTCTAGCTAACAGGAAGCTTACTCAGGACTCCCTGCAGATGGGGAAAATCCCCTACTGCTTGACAAGTAATCATCAGGCTGGAGAGCAGTGTCGTGCTGTGGGAGCTGACTTAATGATTCTGCTGTTAGGGTGCAGCCTTTCCTTAGAGATGCAAGTCACTGAAGCAGCAGGAATAATTGCCTGCTGTAAGGAATGCAGCATCCACAACAGTAGGTAAAACATTGCTCATCTTTATTCTCTGCAAAGGCATTGCCTCATGGAGGCAGCTCAGCAAGCCTGGTCCTAGCACCAGCTGTTCTACAACACTGGCCTGGCTGCTCTGTAGCTTCCCCAAGAACTTCTGAAAGGGGGAGGGGAGAGAACAGGGAAGTCCGATCAGGCACAGCTTGGTGCCTTCTGCTGGCTGGAGCTGAAAGCAAAGTGATGATGAAGTGGGGAAAAAACACCTCTGTTGTGTAGAGATCAATTGTCAGTGAAAGTCCTTAGCAGCATCTTCTGAAAAAGCTGTCTTCAGACTCCATTTTTAATCTGTGTTGCCACCCAACGTTTCTTAAACCTTGCTGCTTTTTCCTTTTTATCTTGCCCTTAAAAAACAAAACAGCTGTAAGTTACCATTTTTCTTAGCCCATGTGCTGGAGAAGCAGCTTGACTGCTGCAGCATTTCAGAACAGAACCACCACCTCAAACACTGATAAACTTCCTAAAGTATTTTGTATGCCCCAGGTGCATTCTACTGGCCCAGAGTACCAGCTTGCACCAGGCCCCTGCAGGAGGTTGGGGGGCACAGTGCTGCTTTCAGTGATGGAGCACACCTGGAAAGCAGGTCCTACTTGCTAAGGATCAGTAACTTTTGCCTCTGGTGTTCATGAGCCTCACAGACTGTGTGGGTGGGAGACTGCCCCCATCCATTGTGGAAAGAAAAGAGAAATGGGTGCTGTTTCCCTGTGCTCACATAGATGTTCTGGGATCTTAAGTGTCCCTGCTTTTAAGTCTGAGATGCGTCTGAAATGCCTTCCAACAACTCAGAGACTGGAGGCTGAAGCAACAGCTACTGAAGTGTTTATTTCACTGAGCAGCCCTGGCTCTAGGACAACAGCTGTTTCTTAACTTACCAAAAACAAGGTAACTTTTTTTCAATTTGTGTCTCATAGGCCATCCCCAGGGGTGTGCTCATGACACCCACTGAGGCTGTAGTGCCCTGCTGCTCTTCCCTTACTATCCAGGTGCTTGGAGTTAGAGGATCATGAGCCATGAAGCTCTAGCATGGAACCCCTGATTTTATTCAAGTGTACTTTTAACTTGAATATGCATAAAATAGTACCTACTCTGACTTTCTATACTCACCCCAAGACTTGTCCACAAACTGAACTGCGGCTTTTTTGACTGGATCTTTCTTGTTTGCAAGGGAAAAAAATTCATTTGCTGAAATGGAGACAAGTGTTAATCACGGAGTTTAAGCCAGACAAGACTCGATAGAGACGCAGCCAAGCTGAAGTGCTTACCCTGGACCCGGTTGGTGTGTGGCCCATAGAGCTGAGCATTTAGAAAGTCTCTGGCGAGCTGCTGGTGGAGGCCTGTCGCACTGTGGTCTTTTAAGCACACAGCCATGTAGTTTCCTTTTGTCCTAGCCAAAGAGAGATGGACATCCCTGTAGCGTGTTTACAGAACCCAGAACACCAGACACACTGCTGTCAAGCTTTGCTACTTGAGCACAGCAGCACCCAGTGCTGGTTTCTGATACTCAGATGAGCTTTGTGGCAGTATTAAAAAAATAAAAAACTGGATCAATACTCTCAAGCTGTTGTCATATGCCTTTGTGTGCCCCGAGCAGTTTCTTGGGAGTCTTGAGCTCATCCTCCCAGAATGCTAGGACTACTTAGGGCAAGTCCTCTCTAGGGCCATCAGTGACAAAGAAATAAAGAGGAGAGAGAAAAATAGATTGAAATGCATTAATTCAGTGCTCAACCACCCCACCTGCAGCAACACACAACACAATGTGTACTGCTGTGCTTACAACTGCCCCGTTATCTCATGGCAGTTACATATATGGAATATATAAAAATTATTTATATTATGTATTTTATATATATATATATGCACACATACCTAAGTATGCTAAACCAGAAGATATTAAAGGTGCTTTTAGCACATAAATACGCTTTCAATCAGAGGAAGGACAGGGGGAACATGAAGTGCAGAAGAGCGTACAGCCATGCAGTGACAGAACAGCTGCTGTGATGCCCCTTCCCACACAAGGCAAAATCATCTCCTCCTCCTACCTGGCACCCTTGCTCCTCTTGCCTTTCCTCTCCTGCACTTTGGCTTGGCCTTGCCCTTGGGCCTGACCTTGTTCCAGCTGTGCAGCTCCATCTTCAAGTTCTTCACCTCGAGTAACTTGCAAACAAAATTTCCCAAACATTACAAATCAAAACCAGTCAGTGAAACAGGAACAGGACTTAAAACGAGCAGCATTTTTTAGAAGCACTGACTAGGAAGAACAGCTGTAAGAGGGAGGGGAAGAAATATGCTCAGGGGAGCAACCCAAAGTACTGCTAGCCAGCTTTCCTCTTCCTTGGCATCAACAAAATGGGATTCATCATAGGATAGAAATTCAATGGAACACAACAGCTGCAGGTAGCCCACAGAGGGAAATCCAGCTCTGGCTTTAGTCTTGCTTCATTCTCAGCTCATCTCTTTGTTATGCCAATACAATAGATCTTTTTTAAATAAAAGCAAAAAAAAAGTAGCAGTTACACCATCCAGCAGCATGTGAGGCTTGGATGAGAGAACTGTTTAAACAAAAGATTTTTTAAGTACTTTAAAGTACAGATGAAGCAAGAACAGCAGTCATAAATACTCTAGACACTTGATTTTGTAATTCTGAGTTTGAAAAAAGTTACTTAATATTTTGCAAATGCTATTAGACTGTCATTTGATACGTAAAGTATTGAGGCAATTTAACAACTCTACCCAGCAATAGCATTTTTAACTTAAACAAGGGCTAAATATTAATCCACCTTTGCTAATCCTTGCTTTTTCTGCTGTTAACACCTGCCCATGATTTCCTTAAACACTCTGGGCTATTTAACTGAAATCACCGTACAGCAAAAGACTTCTGTAAAAGGCAGAAGAATTAGATTAAATATGACTTTAGATTTTTCCTCAGCTATTTCTTATCCTTGGAAAAAGACAAGTCTGTCCAGTCTGTTCAAGAGACCTGGAAAAGGTCTCTTTACCAGAGCTCCCCATTGCAGGTCTGGCACAGGAATGAATTCCTGAAATACGGATGTGCATCTCATTAGCAAAGCGAGCTGTAGCGTACCTGGGTCTTCTGCCGCAGCCTGCTCTGCGGGCCTGGGGAGCAAAGGGAAGGCAACGGGTTACTCTTTAATTCCCACTCCCTTCGTTTACTCAGAGCCACGAAAGCCCCCGTTTCCAGCCCGGCCTCCCAGGCCAGGACCCGAAGGGTCCCCAGGGGTGGGAGATGTGGAGACGGGATCCCAACACCCACTGCCGCCTCCCCTGGCCCCCTCACCGTGCGGACACATCCTGCAGCTCCTGCAGCTCCTGCAGCACGGCCTCGGGCAGCAGCCTGCGCTTCTGCGGGGGAGAGGGGAGTCAGGCGGGCACGGACACCGCCGGCACAGACACCCCGTGCCCGCCCGCAGCCCGGCGAGGGTAGCGCGGTACCTTCTGCTCCGCGAACAGCTCCTGGTGCCGCCGCCGCTTCTCCTTTAGCAGCTCCCGGTGCCTGCGGGGAGGCAGGAGCCACTGTCAGCATGCCATGGGGCGAGAGGGGTGATCAGGGGCCGGGTAAAGGGGGTGAACGAGGGGCTTGGAAGGGCAAAGCAGGTGGTGAGAGGGGGCCAAGTGAGGGGATAAGGGAGAAGGGATAGGAAGGGTGACAGGGATTTAGAGGGATGAAGGGGGTAGGAGGAGTTAAGGGCGGGATAAGAGGGGAGAACGGGCTTGGGAGGCATACGAAGGGTGGTAAGAAGGGAGGCAAGGGGGGGAAAAGGAGGCAACAAGGGGAACTAAGCAGGAATAAGGGAGGGAATAAGGGGATGGTAAGAGGAAGCAAGAGGCGTGAACGGAGATAAAAAGGGAGATAAGAAGAGTGTAAGAGGGGTGGAGGGGGGTTTAGAGAGGTAAGCGAAGGGATAAGAGGCAGGTAAGAGGGGTGAAGGGGGACAAGACTGGGGCTAAGAGGAGGGAAGCACTGGTGTGAGAGCCGCGGTTCGAGAGCAGGAGGCCCCGGCGTGTCCACACCTCCGGGCCGCCTCCCCCACGAGCTGCCGCTCGGCCTCGGCCGCCTCCCTCGCCACGCCAAAAGGCACCTCCTCCGGGGCCTCGTCCTCCGAGGAGGAGGCCGGGCTGGGGAGAGCGGCGGGAGCCCTGCGCTTGCCCGCGGCCGCCGCCTTCGCCTTCTGCCGCCGCGCCATGGCCGTGGCCCCTGCGCCGCCCGCCCCGGAACCGCTCCCGCCTTCCGCCGGGGAATGCCGAGCGCCGGGACACCTCCCCTTTGCGTGTCCCGCCCCGCCCCGCCCCGCCCCGCGGGATGCGCGCACAGACACAGGACATCGGAGGTGACCCCCGCCGCTGCCCCTTTATTGCCATGGGGACGAGTCCCGCCGCCGCCGCCTCCGGCCCGCCCGCCCCGCGCTGGGCCCCGCCGCTCCCGGCGCTCCGGAGCCGATCCCGGGGCTCAGGAGATGATCCCGGGGCTCAGGAGATGATCTCCGTCTCGTGTCGCGCCAGCGCCGGCGGCAGCGTGGTCCCACAGGGGCCCGGGAAGTGGAACCTGGAAGGAAGCGGCAGGTTTAGGGCGCGGGCAGCCACCGGCGCATCCCGCTGCTCGCTGCTTTGTTACCCGGCGAGTCTGGCAGGGGGACGGCAGGGAGGGAGGGAGGGAAGAGAAGAAGGAGAGAGGGGGTTAGGCCTGGTGGGGCGTAGGGACAGACTTCAGCCTGACCCTTAAAACAACACGGTTTGTATCTTCAGTGAAACTTAATTCCACCATGGAAGAAGAATCATCTTTCGTTACTTATTAACAGAAACTTAATATTTCTGAAGCGCTGAGGAGAAAACCCGACCGTATTTGTCTAAACGCAGCGTTTCAGCAGTTGGACGCAAAATGCAGGATGGAGGGCACCGAAGGCTGGTTCCTGAGCAGCGTTACCTGAACCTGTTCGTGGCAGGAGTGGGCTCCATGTTGAACTCCGCGACTGGGACTCCTCTGGCGGAGACCTGCGGGGCGAACATGGCCGCAGGATACACCACGGACGAGGTCCCGACCTGCGGGCAACGGGACAAAAGTCGCAAGTGTAGCAGGACAGCGCTTAAACAGAGCAAACCAAGGCAGCCACAAGGTGAGGGCCCTTCTCACAAGGGAGAAGTGCATGTGCACTAAAGCCTGGGAGATCCCTAGAGAAATGAAACCAAATCAGTAGCTATTTAACATAGCATAGCAATCAGGAATTGTTTCTCTGTTGCAGCCCAAAGAAACCAGTTTGTAACTGTAGATGAAAAAGAAATCCCAGAAACAAAACTGCACACTTTGTCTTCAGGAAAAATAAAAACCCAATGAAACGTTCCTTCTTTTACTTGAGATTATTCTATAAAGGGAACACAATATTCCGAGCAAGTGTTTTGGTTAGGGATCTGGAACCTACATGGCATGTAAACCACCTCGCAAAAAAGCAGCACGTTATAACTTTTTTTTTTTAACTAAGCATCAAAATAATTGTATTTTTCACTGTTTGAGAAATTATAACCATAGAATGGTTTGGGTTGGAAGAAACCTTAAAGATCATCTCATTCCAACCCCTCTGCCACAAGCAGGAACACTTTCTACTAGATAAAGTTGCTCAGAGCCCCATCCAACCTGGCCTTAAACACTCCAGGGATGGGGCATCCACAGCTTCTCTGGGCAACCTGTTCCAGTGCCTCATTGCCTCACAGTAAAGAATTTCTTCCTATATGTAATCTAAACCCAGTCTCTTTCAGTTTAAAGCCATCACCCCTTGTTCCTGATGAAGAGTCCCTCTCTGGCTTCCTTGCAGGCCTCGTTAGGTACTGGAAGGCTGCTCTAAGGTCTCCCAAGAGCCTTCCCTTCTCCAGGATGAACAGCCCCAACTCTCTCAGCCTCTCTTCATAGGGGAGGAGCTCCAGTCCCCCTTATCACCTTCATGACCCTCCTCTGGACTTGCTCCAACAGTTCCATGTCCTTCTTACGCTGGGGGCACCAGAACGGTATACAGTATTCCAGCTGGGGTCTTGCAGGAGCAGTGTAGAGGGGGAGTGAAATTCAACAGCTAAACAACATTGTCTAACCTCTAACACCTGTGTACCTGTTAACTTCTGCGTAGTCTGTGTACATTTTCAAACTGCAAGGTCTTTTAATGTTTTACGCTGGATGCCAGGGAGTCCCTCTGGGGCTTTTAGTTCCCTCAGGGAAGCACAGATGCATCTGCTTTACCCATGAGGTGCCACCTCCTCAGCGTGGCCTCCCTGCTGGCTTAGAGGACAGGTAAGGAAAGCATCACTCACTACCAAGCAGAGATCACAAATATCCAGCTCCTTCTCCACCGCCGTGAGCACACCGGGATCCAGGGCTTCACCAAACCACACGACGTGGGGACGCAGGAGCCCATTGCACCCGTCCTCCTCACACCTGTTCAAACACCACAAAGGGACAGCGTCACACTGCTGACGGGTGTTTCAGGCTGCAGAACGGCAACGCAGTTTTCATTCTCACTTGGGCGTGTCTTACCTGCCATCCATCTCTCTCCTCCTTCACAGCCCTCCCCACACCCTCCTCTACCACGTGCTGGACAGAAGGCAGCTCATTCCATGCTACACACGTGTTGGAAGTGCACACGTGCTGCCTGATCCCATGGGAAGGGGTTGCTGAACAGCTGTTCAGCGCAGATACTTAATTGTGTCTTCCCCTTACTCAGCTCCTGGAACACGTGAAAGTTAAAACCTCAGCCTCCATCAGCTTTAACAAACTGGCTGACAGGCTTTTAAGGAGAAAATGAACCAAAAGACAGAAGCATCGTGTTAGCCTCTTTTTCCTTAGGAACCAGATGAAAAATGTGGTGGCTTTTTGCATCTGCAACTAGCTAAGGCAAAGCTTCAGGCAGTGTAAAAAAGCACTGTGGCACTTCCAGTGTCTGTGAGGGACCCCAGCACAGTATCCCAGAGTAACAGTGGGGGGCATCTGCAAAGTAACAAAACCTTTACTGCTGCAGCACTCGCTTTCTTGCTGCAATTCTCCTACTACTTCACTTACCACAAACCCCACAAATTTAGGCACGTTTCACCTTGGTGCTGAAGTACACAAACGTGCAATGCCTTTAGTACCACAGTAACTTCTCGTACACACTCCTTGTCTGATGTCTCTATAACTTTATACTCAGTTTTCCAGGTGAAAGTCTCACACATTTCTCTCCTGTGGAATGTCCTTCCAAAGTTGTAGTGTACCCCTATTCCACATCCCTGCCTGCCTTTCCATGTGGCTTCCCCTTCCCCCATCTCTAGTCCAAACCACTCCCGCAGGTTCTCCCTATTGGCTCTGTTATCCTAACTCCGCCCTTGTACCGGCCCCCCTGTTCCCCAAGATAGGGACTTGGGATCCCAGGAAGCGCTCTTTGCCGTGGGGTTCAGCCAACCACCAGCTCCTCTCTCTCTGGGCTCCATGCCATGTGCCAGCCCTCTGCCTATGGGGGCTGGCACGTGTGCTGGTCCTAGGCCTTGGGGAGTTAGCATGGAATAAAGACCTGCTGCAGTCTCCATGCCTGAGAGCCTTCTCGCCTCCTTTACCGCCACCACGTTGTTGCTGCTGCCTGCCACACCATTGCAGAGAAACGCAGCAGCAACACAAAGTGACATGAACAATAACATGAAGCTTTGAGATGGACAAAGCATGAAGAGGTAACAGCCAAAACCAAGTGGTCCATACGTACTGAGGAAGGTCTTCAACTGGAATTGCAGCATCTTCTGTGTCAGGATCTGGAGCCCTGAAGTTACAAAATGGAAATACATATCCAGCTCTACAAAATGCACTTTATATATTAATAAAAACTTAGCATTCTCTAAAAACCTTAGTATTCTCTACAGCACACCCTCCAATCAAGGAATCTGCAACTTCAGCCAACTTCAACACCTACTACAATCTTAAAATACTACATGCAAGGCAGGCAGGAATTTGTCCAGAATTATCCTGGAGCTGAGCAACTGTAATAAGCTGTCCAAGACTGTAAAAGGCACAACAATTATTTATGCAACTATCTGAAGCTCTGGTGAAATGCAAAGGGAAAATAAATCCCTAAAAATCTATGAGCATACGCATGGTTCATCCCCCTGCCCACTTCCTTTATTTAGTGGTGAAAGAAAGAGGATGGATTACCCCTTCCCAGCCAATGCGGGGCAGATCGGGCTCTTGTAATTTGCAGCTACATTTCCACAGCTGGTGCACCGAGTTTTAAATAAACTACCTGGAACACACAAAGAGGAAACATCAGGGATGAGGCGATGGCTCTGAGGTGTGGTTGTGCAGGCAAGTGGTTGTGTTTATCCCAGGCGGCCTTTATTTACAGACCTTGAAGTCCGCACTCTGTGGGTAACTTACTACAGGAACATAACAGCAAAGACAGTCCCACTGTGTCACCTTCTTCTGCCTCAGACATGAGTAATACACAGTCCTGTAACATACCTCAGAGGAAAATCATAATTTGAAATATCACTGAGGGAGATGATTTCTGTTTATTGCTTTTCCTCTTACATCAGAATCATTTTCATTAAAAAAATTAAATATGCTGGTTAACACCATTTTGTTTCATGCAAAACTCCCCACTCCCAAGAGTTCTGTAGCATGACTAACACGCTGTCAAGATGTGCAGTATTACCAAGAGTTTAAAATTGTGTCCATTTTGTAAGGAATGCAGATAACCAAAATTAAACTGTTGCCAAGGCTTCATCATTGGGTCCACAACTGCAAAACAGCTTGTGCAGGTTTCCTGTGTCCAAATCACAAAGTAGCGGTGGGAAATCCCATTTAAACCTTTAGTGATACTCGGGTTAAAAAGCATCGGAGTGCTGGAGGGCCAGGGTGGGTCTTTGTCCTGGGAGACTTCCACCCTGCGGCAGGGCCTGAGGAGTGGAGAAATGAGTGGGGCAACTCCAAGGATGGAGAAGAGCTTCCCCACCCTCTTTCTCTCAACACCTGTACATTTCCTCAGATCCAAAAGCCCCGCTGACCCCCAGGTGCCTTGTGCTCCTCCTCTGGCACTTTGTGGGAGTGAGGAATGCCTCTGACTACAAGGAAGAGAGGGGGAAGGCCACTGGGTGCAGGAAAGAAAGGTAAGGGAATCTCAATTGTTTCCAGTCCCTGTGTCCTCCTGTAGCCAAGGACTGCACAGGTGGGGACAGGATGGAACAGGACAGAGGGAAAGCACCAGGGCTGGTGAGGCCAGGCTTGCCCATACACCCTTTATTGGTGGCAGTCTGACACCACCACTACCACAATGGAAGTCCTTGGGGATTCTTTTCCCCATTTCTAAGTGAAATCAGCCAGGTGTCACAGCCACATGAATTTGAGTGGATCTGCGGAAAACTGTGCAAGCGAGAAGGGAGAACCAGTTCCTGTGTACTGTCAGAATCCATTAAAAACAGGAAAATGAGATTCTGTGATTCTAAAGATGAGGCTACGAAGTACCTGAAACAACTTCCAGAAGAGGACAATGTGTTATTGTAAGTAACTTTATGCAAGTTATTATCATTTTAAAGACAAAATTCTTTTCTCTCTGTACTTATCCTGCTTTCCCTTCTTCCCACTCCCCACCCCGGGTTTCCTGGCCCGTGGCAGAGGGGTGAGCCAACTCTTACCGTGAATTTCTAAGAGGTGCTTGGTGCCTGCCTTCCTGTGCAGCTCATCAATGTTCTGAGTGATGACCACCACGCTCCTTCCTTGCTTGCTCAGACGCTTCTCGCACTCCGCAATGGCAATGTGTGCTGGATTGGGATGTTTACTCAGCATCACTTCCCGCCGGTAGTGGTAGAATTCCCACACCCGGGAAGGGTTTCGCGCAAAAGCCCCCGGAGTAGCCAGCTCCTGCAAAACACCTAACAGGTCATCCTACGACAACAGAAGAATCCCCTCCCCAGATGAAGCCTGCTGGATCTCTGCCAAGTACACTGCTGCCATCATCACAAGGTCATCAAAAGCAGATTATTTATAACCAGATGCAGTTGATATCTTATCAACTACATTGTTCCATAGCCCTTACAAGAGTGACAAGTCAAAGTGTCAGATCAAAAGAGGAAATAACTTACAGCAATTGTGTGGTACGTGGGTTTACACTACACTCTAACCATATTCTGTGCTGCCCTACCAAACTGTTAGGAGCTTAGCACAAAGCAAGATGAGATATTCCAATACACACAGGTTTTTTGGCACCCATAACTCTCTTTTCCACAGCGGCCATAAAACTCAGCATCATGTGAATATATTTCCTTTGCTAGCAATTTCTTTTCTGCCTTAATTTAAGTGTAACACAAGGCAAATGACACCCATTGTCAAAACCAAAGTCTAATGTCTTACCTTTGGTGTGCAGGTAAAATTGAAGCTGCTTTTCACAGTAACTCTAATTTTGCCTTATCTGTCTCAAAAATGAGGAGCAGCTCAGTCCAGTGCCTCAGTGCAGAATTCTGCTGACCCAGAAACACTGAATGCAAGTTTCTGATGCAGCAGGACCAGGCATTTATACACGCACATGTTTTATTTGAATTGATGGTCACTAAAAAAGAACCACCTCATCTTTAGATCCAAACCAGCTTAAAAAACTCATCTCTCTGACCCTTTTTTAACTTCATCAAATCTTTCAGGAATGCTCTAATTAGAAACTACAAAGAGAAGCAGGTGTGATTGCAGCATTTGGGGTAGCAGGTACTGACACCATTAACAGCTGCTTGAAACACCTGCAGCACCAGGCAGGATGAGACTCACAAGGCCCCTGTACAGCTCACATTGTTTGGTGATTACAGCTGCACTTCCAGTGTCTGCTCCCACCTCCTCTTCCACCCCAGTGGTTCCCAGTGCTGGCAAGATCATTTCCAGCAAGAGAGGCAGAGCTTGTGGGAGAGTTAAAGAACCTGCCTCCAAATAAAACAAGTCCTAAAGCATTTCTATAGGGTGTTATGAGACACCAAGATTAAAAGAAATCTATCGTCAGTTCTTCCTTCTTTATTTTAGTAAAAGGCTCTTAAAAGTTTAAAACAGGAAAGGCCCCACAAGGTAGGAAAAGACTGAGAGTGTCAAAAGATGAGCAAACAGCTGAACTGCAGGAAAACCAGGATGGTAGAAAGACCCAGAGCTGCCTGCAAAAATGCTGTTTTTCCCAAGGAACTGATAAACTGAAGGACAGAAGCAGAACCCCAAGGGCACGGGGAAGAGCTGCAGATGCAGCTGTAGGGAGAGCTCTGTCCCTGCTGCACTGCCATGGGAGAACTTCCACCCTCTTCCCCCATCTGTTCCTGACCCTCCACACTCACCTACATGATGGACAGAGAGGCACAGGCCACCAGTACCTACCTGGGCTTGCCACTTTCTCCAGAAGCCTCCAGCCCCTCTGAAGGTGGGGACGCCGCTCTCGGCACTGACCCCGGCTCCGGTGATGATGGCGATGTGCTTGGCTTTGGCAAACACCTCTCGGAAATCAGCCATGTCTGTGCCAGGGCAGGGAGAACAAGGAGCTGTTCAGGCGCTCACACTTGGACCTAAGAGGCCACACTTACACGTACAGAAACAGCTTCCACGCACACCTCCCACGACTTTAATTTCAGAACACCAACTGGTTCCTGAGCTTCTGTATGCTGGAATTTAAAGGGCAATTCCTGGAGATCCTCAAAAAACATGTATGAGCGAGCTCAGGAGGGCAACGTGTGCTAAACGTGATTATAGTCAATACTCGAAAGGCAGAGCCTTTAACTAAAACCCCACACCAGATGCTACCCTGATAACAACTGTTGGCACCACCACCCACGAACAGTTTGCTTCCTAATTGTTAGGTAAGATTCTGAGATGGAAAAAAATACGTTTGTTTTGTAGTTGGTTTTGGTTTTTTTTCCCCCACAAAGCATCACCTTCAAAATTAGGGTAATTTGGGAAAACATATTTTCTTTTGAGGCATTTTGCCTGTTTTCTAGTTTTGCAACTGTATTTTATATATTTCAATGTGTTATTCCCTCCATTTTTCCCTGCATGGTAAAGTAGTTTGGGAAAAAGATGAGAAATCTCCTTTGCCTTTTTATGTGAGTTGAGACAAGATTAAAAAGGAACAGATTAGCTACACAGTGACAAAAAAAAAATCTCTTGCAGTTTACCTCAGATATGAATTTTAAAGCAACGCAGGTTAGAATCACAAAATGGCTGAGGTGGGAAGGGACCTCTGGAGATTGTCTTGTTCAACCCCCCCCCTCCCCCCATTTAGGAGGGTCACTCAGAGCAGACTGCCCTGGACAGTGTCCTGTGGGTAGGGTTTTGATAGCTCCAAGGACAGAGGCTCCATAACCTTCAATCCATTGTTTGACCACCCTCACAGCAGACAAACACCATGGGGTGTTTTTATGCATTGAGAAGATGCCCTGGAGCCTTCATTGCTACAAGGGCTCATCACTGGCTTAGGTCAACGTGGTGCCCACCAGATCCCCAGGGACATTCCCGCCCAGCTGCTCTCCAGCTGGTCACCCCAGCCTGTCCTAGTGCCTGGGGCTATTTCTCCCCTGGGGCAATACCCCTCTGAAGTATCAACCACTCCTCCCAGCTTTTGATTATCTGGAAACTTGCCAAGGATACACTCTGGTCCATCACCCAGATCATTAATGAAGGTGTTAAACAATACTGGCCTCAGTACGGACTCCTACAGTACCCCACTAGTGAGCAGCCTCCAGCTGAACTTTGAGCTGCTCACCACAACCCTAATCTTCACAATTTACTACGTGGTCTTTAAAATAAAAAACAAAACAACGTCCCCCCCCACACACACACACAAATAAAGCCCACCCAAAGGCAGGTAAGTTCCTGTAAGGAGAAACAGTCACTGGAGAAGTCCCAAGACCCGCAGCACAGAGCCACAGGACTGGCCAGAGAACGCTGCTATCCTGATGCCCCACCTGCTGCTGCAAACCAAACCTCACAAGCCCTGAATGTGTAAAGCTCGGGCCAAAAGCCCTCCCAGACTGGTCTCTGGCAGCAGCCAAACACTGATGCTCAAGGCAGCAGAAAAAGCAAATTTGCCTCAGCTACCTGACTATTGGGGGGGTTACTATTGTACCCGTGTGCAGTTTTCAAGTTAAGGCACATTCTGAAATTAAAAACAAAACCAAAATACCCCCCAAACAAGCAGAAAGAGGACAGCTGCAGCTGCTAGCCTGAACAGGGCTCCTGGGGTTACCCAGCTCCTGAGCGGTTACAAGTGCTCGAGGCCCATTCTTGTACAAAGAAATAAGGAATTAGTTTTATTACTCATTAGGATTATGAAAGGGAAATGCAATTAACAATTGTATACTTCTGTGCATAAATTATAAACATTAGAAACATGTTTATGTTGCAACCATGCTGACTGCAACTATGCAAGGGTTTTTGGAACTATACAGAACACAGACATAGAAATGTAATTTTACCAGCTGGGGGACAAGAAAAGCACCTTCACACTGTTTTACACATTTTGACTTAAGCCATGGATTTCATCCAGCACACGAAACCTTCTAGCACTTCAAATCCACCTTAAAAACCTGTCCGGGGTACTAGAGCAAACAAATACACGTCTTACTTGAACTGGGACGAGCCATTTCCAAGCAAAACTTCTGTTTCTTTGAAGACGAGGCCTTAAGTCCACAGTGCGCTTGGGAAACCAACCTTCTAGCGGTAAATTGAAAGAGACACATCAGGATCCCTCGGAAGTGTTTCACCTGGGGAGAAATAAATCAAACATAGGCGGCCCAGCGAAGGTGCGTATTTCTGCCAGCTTCCTGTGAGCGGCTCTCCTCAAAGAACCGGGTGCAAGTAAGTGATCGTCACTTGGGGTTTCCTCCCGCACCCGCAGAACAGGGAATCACCCCCAACCCTCGGGGAGACCCTCGGGCCGGGATCACCGCTTTTGTTCAGAACCGGGGAGATCAGCCCCGCTCCAAAGGCGCCCGGAGCGCCTTTCGTCCGACACTCCACTTACGCGACGCTTCCGAATCGCGCTGCTAACCCGAGGCACCTCCCAGGACCCGGCTGCCCGCCGGCATTTTAAGAAGAAGGGGGGAAAAAGCGAAGCGCCGAGCCGCGGCCGGCAGCGAGCCTACGTGCATCTGCCGGCCCGCAGAANGAGCCGTGCGGCCTCGCACGTCCCGCCCCGCGCTGCCGGCAGGAGGCCGGGCCTCGGCGCCGCTCCGCCCTCCCGCGGAGAAAGGGCCGCGGTGTTAAGGCGGGATGGGATGGGGGTGTGAGCTGGAATGATACGCAAAGAGGTCAGGAAAGCTGGATGGCTTTCCGGCGTCGTCCCTCTCTGCGGTCCGCCCCTCAAGGCGTTCGCAGTTTACGCGTTCACGGATGAAGACTCTCTGCTGCACTTGGACAGCACACAATTTCCACTTTTTTTTTTTTTTTTTTAGTGAGAAAAAGCTTCTTTTAGCATGTTTTGCTGCAGAAAGAAGGCAGCGCCTGCTTTCATCCAGCTGCCTCCTCTCCCACCCTTCCCCAACATCCTTCAATCCTCACGGTCCTTTTCAGTCAGAGATTTTGACGTATTTTTTTCCTCCTTCCCTTTGGATTCTGTAAATTACCAGCTAAACAGATGAAGTGGCCCCCAAAACGCGTACCCACAGAGGGGAAAGGCTGAAAGACAAGTCCCACCGTGCTCTTTCAAGTCCACCCCCAGCCTGTCCAGCCCCGGGGGCAGCTCCCGTCTCCCGCTCCTGTTGGCACAGGTCCCCTGAGCGAGTTTACCTGAGGGCAGGGAACGCCCAGAGGCTGCTCCTAGGGGCTGGCAGCCGACGCTTCTCTCATTACACTGCTCCGTGGCACTTGTTATTGTTTACCGAGTACCAGCGCTTCGTACTCTGCCTCCAGCTGCCAACTCGAAGGAAGCCTTTGGTGGGGGAACCTTGAGACAGTGAGTGGTGCTGACTAAACGCTTGGGCTGGCGCTTGCTGGGCTGTGACAGCTGTTCCCTGAGCACTCCCTGTCTCCATACAGGCACGCGTGCTCGGAAAAACAGCACATTATAAACTCAGAAAACAAGGTGAAAGCCATCGTGATCTTACTTAGCGTTCTTACCACCCTGATGGTCAAAATCCAGTAATTCTCTGAGGACTGGGGAAACAAACAGGACGGCAGGTTTGTTGAATGAGGCATTGGCTCTGCATAATGTTATTCAGTATCATGATCAGTGTTTGGTTTTGTTAAATTGAGGTCTTGCTATGGATTGTACACCGTGCTTATTAGGCAGTATATTTTATCTGCTAGTTAATATTAAAAAGAATTTAAAAAGCAATTCACAATTGCACTATCACTGTGATTTTCTTCCACTTTGAATCCAAAGTTCAAGACAGCAAATTCCTAGTCTAACAGTGCTAACAGGAAAAACATGGTTCCATTTATGTACTACAGGTTTGAGGAGCACATCAACCGAAGCACTTTAATTTTCCTATCACATCATTGCACTCGTTAGATATGCTCCTTCTAACTTTACATCAACCCAGGGCAGGGCATGTTAACATGCGAGGTTTGCAAAAGTACAGTTTTTTAATAACAAGAACTCATGGTAGCACAGGTTATGTGAAATGCATACAGGACACGAGGCCGGCTTGCTTTGGTCTCTTTGGCACGTACAGATTGCCTACTCCAAGAGCACAATTTTCCCAGTGTTTCTGAAGCAATCAATCATGCATTCCGTATTCTCAGTGGTCTGAAACAATGAAGAGCCCAGCTGATGCTGGCTGATAGCTAACCTGGTGTAAATACTGAATGTTTGTCGTAACAAAATGGCCACACTGATTTTCAAAATTGTTTGTAGTGGCCCTGGACAAATATGTTAGTGCAAATGTGCAAGTGGATTTCCTAAAAGGTTTATAAAAAGATTAATTTTAAAGTGACATCTAAACTTCAACACAGTGGGGTGTTTGGTGTTGATACCTGGCAGTGTTCTACAGTCATCTGTGCCTGACAAAATAATTCTGCATAATTTTTTTTCTATTACAGTAGTTTCCTCCTGCAGCAGTGTCATTAATGCAGTGAGAGCAACTCTAGGTGGACACCAGAAGCATGAACTGTTCTGTAAAGATATGCATTTCACCAAAATCAATTAACACACAAGAATCCTGTCTTAGAAGAGACAAAGCCATGGCAAGGGCAAGTGCACTGCACTCCACAGCCCCTCCTTTCATTGCCTCCCCCCAGCACACTGCCCTCCCAGCTGCCAACCGTGCTGCAGGCAGCTGAGGCCTTTACATATTTAGCAATGATTCTCTCTTGTCTGTCTTCCAGGAACTTGTCCCATCTCCCCTTGACCCACATGACGCTGTTCTCTGGCAGGCGTTCCCCGGCTCTGCTCCCCCTCCTGGGAGGGACGGGGAAAGCAGAAGGTGAGGAATGTGTATCCACGGCGGGGGGCTGCTATTCTCCTCTGAGGCTCAGTGGTAAGATGGGTTAATACCATCCAGTCTTCCACTCCAACCACACCGTCCTTCAGCATTTTTACCAAGTCCTTTGCATCTGAGCAGCACCAGCTAGAAACAGCTCCTTCTTTGAGCATGAAGCCTAATTGTACCAAACACAAGCAAAACATTTTTTTTTTTTAAATCCCAAGTAAACAGTCTGTATTCTAACACACAATAGGTCTGCACCAATTAAATACAGTATGGCAGTATATAAATTACAGTTCTTTACAGTAAATAGTAAAATACGAGAGTCCGCTTACTGTACACAACAATCAAAGAAAGAACAGCAGCTTTTCAGTAAGGTCCCAGGTATCTCAATCATTCACTTGCTAAGGAACAAAGAAAAGATACAGCAGGCCATTCACTTCACTCATTTTTTACCATGTTGCTTTACAAATATCCAGAACACTTGTACAGGCATCTACAGTATCTACATGTGGAACAACCTTCTTAGGAATTCATGAGCACCAGACATAAATCCCTCCATCATTCCCATTATTAAAATAAACTTTACAGATTAAAATTACTTTAGCAGGTTCTATTTCTTCTTGATAATAACCAGCAAGTAACAAGTGCAAAGTTTGCAGTCATGATCCATTTACTGCTTCTTTATTTCCCATTTCTCCCCCTACTCCCGCACCTAAAAAACCCAGAACCCCCTAAAAAACGCAAAATGTTGTCCTCTCACACCCTTGCAGTAATACTGTTTCTGCAGTCAAACTGCCCGGCTGGCTTATGCTAACTTGTGAAATACCAGACTCATAGCTTCAGGCATCGTCAGTCATTCCAATGCCAAGTCAGCACAGTGGCAGGCCTCTAGGAAGACAAAACATACGAAGCAGTTGGATATTTCAGTGTGCTTAAACACGGAACATAAGGCTGCACGGTGCCCAGTGACTGAAAGAAACATGGCACCAAGTTAGCTGTTAAAACATTTACAATAGAAAGATATAAACAGCAAATATGTCAGTCTAAAACAAGTTCTTTGGTAATTAAGAACAGCAAACCGTAGCGGTTGGGGTTTTTTTCCAAATATGGATTTACATCCTGGTTTTTCCTCAATAAAATATCTTTTGTTGTTTAAAATATATCTCCCAAGTTGTTGCGTAACAAATAGTCCAGTACCTCAGTTATCTACAGATCAGCTTTAACTGTGTTTTAGTGTGCAGCCGTATCTGCCCACAGGCAGACAAACTATAGATACACATTCATATATATATAATATATATATTATTTATAAAAAATTAGAGAATTAAGTCAAGGACTCTAGAGAATACACATTCCGTATGGACAGGTTAAAATGTACAATAGCTTCAAAAATCTGTAAAGTTTTCTACACAGTGATGCGTGTAGTAAGTGCAAAAATACTGCAGTTTAATTAATCCAAGATTTCCTGTTTTCCTGTTTCCTAGAAAAAGCAGAAGCCGCTGCATCTCCTGAATGGCAGAGGACGTCTCCTCCTGTCTTGGGAGTGACTGATGACCCTTGAAGCACAGAACTCTTCCGTTTCTCTGAAGTGGAAGATGCCTGAGACCGGGAAGTGCTACTTGATTTCCTTGCAGGAGCTGGTGCTTTGCTGAGGCGCCCAGGACGAACGAAAACACCATGTCGTGGTTTGCAGTGGAAGTACTCTCTGCCTTTCACAATTCCATCGTGCTTCCCTTCAAGGGAAAGAAATGCACAGGATTAAATGCTAATACTGCCATTAGCACATGCAACTGAAGCACTGAAGTGTGAATAGCTTTGGTTATCTGTCAAATAGTCAAGACTGTTCCTGCTGAGTGAGGAGCCAGATGCTCACCATACACTAGGGAGAACAAAACCGGGAAAGGAGGGCTTGAAATGTGACCAAAAAGATGATTTTCTAAAATATTGCTTTGTTAACTAACACTTTAAAAAGTCAAGCACGTGTTCATTTTGCAAAATAAACTGTCCTCAAAACCAATTGCTTGCAAAGCTTAAAATTTAGCTGGAGACAAACTTCTGGCGTGATATTACCTATTAAACTACTAAAAACATCTTTTTAAATGACCTGAATCATTTCTATAGAAGTCTTTTAACACTTGCAGAACACTGACTTTTTCTGACTGTTGTAGTCTCCAAGCCACCAGCTGGGATGGCTGGGGGACCAGGAAGCCCAGCAGCTCGGTGGTGGGTGAATTCAGAGATCTGACACCCCCCACAAGCCAGCTAGCCGAATTCCCCCACCTGATCTTGTGACCTGCGTGAGGAGGGTCCCCCTGGTTGGCCAGCAGCCACTCAGTCACTCTAACCTTGGGTCACATCACACTGGCCCTCAGCTGTGGTCCCTCCCCTGTCTGTGTCCCTTGATAAAGAAGCCGGCGGGCGGGGACTGGCCTGGCTTGGGAGCTGGTCGGAAATAAAACATCGGATTCCTAGCAAGGGCCATCTCTGGACTCTTTACTTCTGATACCGCCAGAGCCAGCAGCTCTGTGTGGGCTTGGCCGCGTGCCTCCATCGCACGGGTGAGAGAGAAGCTGCATGCAAGGTGCTGAGCACCGCCAAGTTCCTGAGCCAGGAATTCTTAGGGAAAAGCAACAGCTTCTACCACCAGCTAAGTACCACAGCGACATCTGACCTCTCCGAAGTGAAGTTAAAGAAAACCTGTGCTCTGGAATTCATCTTTCCCCAGTGGAAAACAACAATAAATCTCTAAAAGCCACTGACAGCAAACCTATCTGACAAGTGATGCACACCGTTAGTACTGTTCATGAATGTGTGCACACTGATTTTTAAAAAATCTGCCAATTTTAGGCTTTGCTTGTTTCTCTGATCTGTAAAAACAGATGGGTACCAACGGGGAACTACCACAACATGCAGAAGCAGGCTTTCAGACAGTTAAAAATGGATCAGAGCATCCTTATAACAAAGAAGACGAGAACTGGGTATATCAGATACCAAGCTTCATGAGGTACTTCCCAGGACTGAACGGGAAGGAATGACTGTACTGAGACTTTAAAAATTGGTCACACTAGCTGCACAGATAACCCAGAACACATTTCGTCTTACCCATCTGAACATTGAGTTCAACTCCAACCCAGATTCCAGCTGAAAAATCCACCGTTCCAACGTATCTCACTGTGCCCATCTTATTACTTCCAACACAGACTTGCTCGCCCACGGCCACCCAGCTTGGCAAGACGTGGCCTTGATCTGCAGAAGCACCTTCTTCACAATCAGAACCATCCAAGTGGTCCCTCGTAATAAAATCATCCATGGAAGCATCAGGATAAGTCTTAGAGTCCAAAGTGTCTTTTACCAGTCCAGAACCAAAAGGGCTTTCCACAGCATCCGCAGCTGCTGCTGCAGAGCTCTGCTGGCCTGTGCATGTGCTCTGCCCCTTGCCAGGGCCTCGGGGTGACTCCGAGGCGCTCACTCCGTTAGAGGACAGACGAGAACATGACTGTGGAGCTGCTGAATGGTCAAAGTCCTTCCCATCTTCAACGCCCATGAACTCAGTAAAGGAGTGATCTTCCAGAACATCCGTCATGTGCTCAACTGTCACCTCACGTGCTGAAAATTCAATGGTGTTTTTGCCATCCAAGGAACTTAGAGCTGAGAGGGATTCAGCTCTGGGTAACTGCTGAGAGTCTCTGTCAGTGGCACTGAACGACAGTGGTACTTGCTCCATTAAGGCACTGTTTTCTTTCAGTGGTAACACAGGTAACTTCTCTCTCGCTAACTCCTTCTCTGACTCTTGACATTCCTTGTTTGAAGATGATCTCAAATCATGCGCAAGGGATGATCCTGAGGGATCACTAGAGTCCAGCTCCTTCATGTGACTGGCTAGCTGGTCTGTGCTATCACTACAGGGAACAAGCATGTCAGACAGGGTGGCGTTAGAGGCACTGTGGGAGAAGTAGCCACTAGTGATGCTGCTAGTGGTGGGGCTGCGGGATACCTCTTTCTCAAGAACACGTGAGCTCATGAAGTCTGATTTAGAGGAAAACCACTCCCTGTTCTCCAGGCTAGCATTGTAAATACTGAAGTCAGCAAACTCCTCCGGTACATAAGGCCGGAAATTTTGAAAACTTTGTGGACTTATCAGTTTCTTATTAATGGCCTCCAACTCACTGTCTTCCTCCTCAGAGTCCTGCAAATGAAGAGAGGAATTAGGATTAGGAACCTGGGACAGTGAGGTTTTCAAAATAAACTAATCATCCTTGATTTTTTCCTTTCTGAGCTTGGAGAAATATATACCTTTAATATTCTTTAACTGAAGAATGGAAGACACCATTGAAAAGAGTTGCTGGGAACATATCCTATCTATACTGAGCTATTCAATTTTTAGAAAATAAATTCTAAACAGTTCAGAAAATATAAAGCAATAAAAGGAAAGTTATATGTTTTCATCCACAAACTTCTATCTGCCATGATTTAGACTAATTAAACCTACTGAAGGTATTGTATAGTGTTAATTCACCACCTAACAAGATAAACGTAAATGTGAATGGAAAAGGCCTTACAGAGTCCCTGCTGCAATACAGATTATTAAAAACTTTGGGATTATTAAAGATTTGGCACAATGGGATTTTCTATTAACTTGATATCAGTGAGGCTAAGTAATTTTGGTTATCCCTGGCTATCCCACCTGAATATGTTCAGGATGTTTGAATATACAAGCAAAAAGATCACGTATTACGGCGAATCTTCAAGGATACATGTACGTGTTTGGAGGGAAATATGTGATACTAATCAACCTGGCAGAATTTGGAGCTGCCTCCCTGAATTTCCCCTTGTTGATGAGTGGGGATGCACCATGACCAGGCCACAGATGTGGCTTTCACAGAGTCCACCTGAAGCTGAGGACTTCAGTCTGTAAAGATGCATCTGAGAAAGAATCCAGCAACATGGTAGGGCTGCTCCCCCAAGATAAAATACTGCAGGCAGGACTCCACATGGATGCTTTTTTAAGTACTTCCTTTTTTATATACATATATGTCTTAATGCATATGCAGGTATAAACATATGTATATGTATACACATATATTAAAAATGGTTAGTTTACAGCAAATTTCTACTAGAAATTATTGTATTTTAGGAAAAATGAAAACTGCTGAAGTACTTTAAAGAAACTCAAGCACCCATTATTTCTCAGTTCCTTTATCTGCATCACAGATTTCAAATACTACTCAAGGCAGATCTGTGTGATATCTGAAGTAGCTGGATGCTTTCAGACACCTTAATTCACCAATGTCAAAGGAAAAGCAGAACAGTTAAACAGATGACCACAGAGTACCAACATATCAGGATAAGCATCCTCTTGAAAGTGTTTCCTACACTTCATAATAGCCAAGACTGCTCAAATAAGACCAGACAGGAAACAGATTTGCTCAGTTTGCCCGTGTCAGAATAACCACAGAATTGTTTGGATTGGAAGACACCTCTTGAGGTCAGTTAGCCCAATCTCCCTCTGCTCAAGCTGGGTCAGCCAGAGCAGGCTGTCCAAGACAGTGTCCAGTTGGGTGGGTTTTGAGATCTCTATAACCTTCCTGCACAACTCATTCCAGTATTTGTCCCCCCTCACAGTAGACAAAGTGTTTTCTTGTTTCATCTTGTGATCAGATGGAATAATCTCATGTGTTTTGATTTGCCCCATGTTCTGTCACTGGGCACTGCTGAGAAGAGCCTGCCTTGGATCATCAAGTATTTTTATACATTGGTAAGATGCCTCTGTGACTGGTCTCCTTAAGACCGAACAGCTCCAGATATTCCAGCCTCTCCCCATCGTTCAGATGGCCCTTATCTGTAACAAGGTCTCATTTTCATTCCTATCCTGTTCAAATTCATAGCAAATATAATTCAGTATTACCCAGGCAGAATGGCCTCCTAAGATGACTCAAGATTTTCAATAATATTAATTTTTTGTTGGCACAGCTATCAGTATCTGAACAGGATGTCTCTACTTGTCTAAGTATATCTGACAAATCCAACCACATTTCAGATTATTAATACTTGCTCAAGTAAAGGCTTGGCATCCTTTGCTGACTAATTTTTACAGCACAGCTTCAGAGTTATGTCTCATACAGAATTTGGATGAAGGCTTTAGTTTGCAATTATTTATTTCGCTGAAGAGGAGCAATAGTGTTAGAAATGTCATTACTGAGTATTATTTATACTATTGAAAATCTTGCTACTTACATCTGAAATCCACAGTTCCTTTAGAAGTAAAGGAAAAAATTAATACCCACTTTATTGTGACTAAGAATACCCTTCCAAGCACTAAAGCCTTATGAAAAGCATCTTTTTTGCATATTGCAGGGCACCAGCTGCTCATCTCTGAGGGATGTTTTCTCAATCATTCTGCTTACTTCTTTCCTTTTGCCTTTTTTACTTGTGCAAAACTAAGTTTTGTTCTATGCAGAACCTTACAGTCTGGTTTGGTTTTTTTTAAACATTAAAAACTAAGAGTTTATCAAATATAATTTTTAAAGGTGAAGATTATATATGAACTCCAAACTAATAAACATTTAACAAAGGAAGTATTTCTAGTTGATACTAGCTAAATGTCCCCTTGAGACCAAAAAGTATTTTTATAACAGAGTTCTTTGTGTCTCCTTTGAAACTTGCAAGATTCCTCATTTGACTGAATAAAACCCACCTTGGTGCTGTCCCTGTTCAGAATCAGACTGGGTAAGACACTGTAACTGAGAAATGGCTCTACAGACAGACAGACATTGGTGACTTGATTAGGAAAGTTCAAACAAGTAACCACAGTGCCAGTCATGTGCCATTTCAGGGTTATCTGTACATCGTAAGTACAAAAGCTAAGGTACAGAGAACCAGTCTTCTTACTAGGACACGGGCTATGAAGAATGCTGCGAATAGGTGCTGAGACACCACCTTGTGACAGACAAAAGATGCCCCTGGTGGGGACAAGACATATTTCCTTTCAGAGCTCCTCTTAAGTTTCCTGGCTGGGAAATTCCAGAAACAAAGCAATTTCAGAGTTCTTCAAATTTCTGTGGATGTGAGATGTTGGGGAAAAAAGAAAAAAGGTGCCTTGTACAGCTCAGGCTATTGGTATAAATAAAGATAAAACCTTTGAAAAAACTGGTCAAGAAACTTCAGCAACTTCCCTGGGATGTAACAGAATGACTATAATGAAAAGCAGATTTAAGAACTGGTAACAGAAAGACCATGACAGCAAGAACTAAGGAAACAAGACTATACATCAAGTTCTAGCAGTAAAGAAGCAAAATAAGCAAGAGCACAGAGCAGCTTCCCTACACCTGCTTCGTAACAAAGACACTGTGTCATTAAAAGTAAAAAGCATCTGAGTTTTCAAATCCCTAAATTACACCTCTCAAGTAACCTCAACAAGTTAGTTCCCATTTTACTAATTTAAAAATCAGTAATACTGATTTAGTGGTTGCACCACTGGTGCTTCAATTTTTATTGCCTGGTAGGAGGGTTTCCTCTTAGCCAACCCCCCCCCTTAGACATGTTAATTACTGGCAGTATTTAAATACACTTAATCTGAAAACATTTAATCCAACCTTAACATAAGCAGCTGTACTCCTATATTATATAGAACAGGCCCCTGTATCATGCTGTTTTGATATAGCTGCATTATTGAGCACGTGTAAGTACTCTCTGAAATTTCAGGTTGAATGCTCTGTTTCAGGCCAACTGAATAAAAATATTTTTTGTTAACTGCTTTTTTTTTCTTCCTTTGACAGATGTGTTTTGAATATTGGAATACTCCAGCCTAGTTAAAACATAAGACTCACTGAAGCTCTGGAAAATGGGGTAGTCTGGGAAGCCTACATACTACAAAGGCTTCTTTCCTAAAGTGATAAAACCCCCCAGAAGCACCATTTGCTACATACAACACCACAAGCTGGCAGGGCTACACAAAGTAGCCATGTCAGCCTCCTCCCCACTAGCACCTGCTACTTCTTGCCTGTCTCCCCAGGACCCACTCAAGAGTCTAAAAGGGCATCAGACAGAGCAGTAGATCCAAATGAAATATAACTCCATGGTAGTCAAGCCGTCCACTGGGTGGATCAGTTCCCTTGATCTGACTCCCTATGCAACGAAACAAAAAGCTGTGTTGATACACGGGAGAAGTCAGCAGGAGCAAGCAGCTGAGAACGGAAAGCACAGTTCTTTCCATGTTCCTGTTGGCTACAGCAGGTTTATAGTGTTCAGTGAATTAGTTCCCTTCTAGTTGGAAAAGCCTGGTGGCAGGATGTTGCCCTTTTCTAGCTCTGAAAGCTTCTGCATATCTGTGGAAAGCAGCACAGGCAAGTGCCTGGGTTAATTCAGGGCATGCACGGGGTGGGACTTTGTTTTCGCTCAAGGGATTAAAACTGCCCTCAAGTTGCTATGGAAAGTTTTGTAACAATTTATTTTCCAAGGGATGTTTTTTCAACCCACTAGATTTTTTTCTTCCAAATACCTTCATGCTATTTGTATCAGTGACTCAGTGCAAGTCAGCACGTCAGCTACCTTACGGAAAATCAACGCGATCAAGAATAAAACAGCTGTCACCCAAACCCAGCAGCCAAGCTTCAAATATACACAACAGAACACTCGGGATACTTTGGTCTAACAACCTACAAAACAGCATTAGAAATCCAGAGCAGGTTTTTTAATGACTTGGCTATATGGTAGGAATGAAAATAACTGTTGAATAGGAAGAATCCATCACTGGCATTTTGTGGAAAGGTGGCGTATAACACTTACAGGAAATAATTTGAAGGTTCTGGATTTTAAATCTAAAGCTCTGATTAAAGCAAGTATTTGCAGCCATGTTCCACAGCCCCAAAACCAAAACCATCATATAGCAGAAATGATGATACACCTTTTGTTGAAGCAGCAGTGAGAAAGGATTTAGCAGGTGAAGATTAAAACAAAAGCCCTCCACCTCAATTTCCACCTGAATTATGATGAAGACAGGCTGCAGGTTAATTAAGAGCGGCAATCTTATTTAGTCATATTACTTCCACGTCAGGCAATTACAAGCTTTTTATAGTGTACCCACACCTAAATGCACAGTTACTTACACCAAATGGGATCATTCCATTTACTCTGGGGTATAGTCACAAAATCTAGGTAACATACAAGGTATATTAGAGTGACAACAGCATGGCTCACTAACCCATCCTTTACTTGATCATTTGTGCCCTGTAAACACTACAGCCTCCCCTCTCCCCCCGCCCCACAAGACAAAAGACATATAAACATTAAAACCCAAAACAAAACAAAAACAAAACACAAAACCCCAGTGGAGTTAGTTCCAATGACAGAGTGCATTTGCAAGCCAGGCAAGCAACTGTTATAACCATAACCTACAATCAGTCACAAGTGGTTATATCCACATCACAGCTTCTTTTTCCTGCTGCAGTAGCATGAGTGCCTCAAGCCCACCACCAAATGGCCCTGAGCCCACCACCAGGCCTCAAGGCAGAAACTGGTACAAAACTTACAATCTTCTCCTCAGGCATGCTGCTGGCACTGCTTCCTGCAGGCACAGCACAGCCAGCACAGTGCACCTGAGATGGAGGCATGCTCTGCAAAGGTTGAGACACACAACACATCACACAAACCACAGCTCTGACCATGGTGCTAAATGGGTGCCAAGTTAGAAAGGTGTGAGATGTGATGAAGGTGAAACACCCATGCTGGCCATATAGACATCAAAATTCAAGTTAATGGGTAGGGAAATTCATGCACTCCTCCCAGAGTTTGAGGGTGAGGAATAAAGGCCAGAATTATAACCACCCCAGAATAATTTCACAGAATTATGTTTGATCTATGAAAAAAACCACACCAACACCTTACTGAAGAATAAAAAAAAAGGTAAGTTACTGCTACTTTAAAATAGAAGTATCCTGTAAAGGAGAATACTTACCAAGACGTACAAAAACCCCAAAACCCACAAACCTAGTATTCAGGTAAAAAAACAAACAGCAAAACTCTACCACATATAAAGAGTGGCCTGAATAATTTTACCAGAGAATTACAAAATTCTGTTGCAACAGATGCAAATGATTTTCCAAGTACACAAAATCACTCCATCTCCTTTAAAAAAGCAGGTGGTTTTCAAAGATTACCTCTTGACTAAGCAGAGGTCGGCTTTCAAGTGGGGTCTTCCTTTTATGTTCCTCTTTCACTGGCATTAAGGGCTTGAAAAACTTTGGTGGCTGGGGAGAAAATGCTTTAAAAGGGCTGGCCATTAAAGCATGGGAATTCTCTGCTACAACACCTAGGTAAAAAAGCAAAAATAGTGTATTTCAGTTCTTCATATCCTGACTGCAAAAGCATATTTCAAAATAACTTGCTGGGTACAGAAAAACGTCAATATTTTAGTATTTAACCACTGGCCTAGGCATGAAATCATGCAGAGCTCAGTGAGATCCTCAGAGAAGTCTGGAAACAGAAGGAAAGCAGAGAACAGTAGTATCTGCCCCCTCCATTCTGAGGCTCCAAACATTTCTCCTTTTCATCTTGGTCATAAAAACAGTGGGAAGTGTCCTTGAAACTGGAACTGACAAGCTCTTTGCTTCCTGTGCCTCACCTGACCTCTGCCCACAACACTACAAATCTGCCCTGTAACCAAGCCAGCCATCCTGCAAAGCCAAGATGATCAAAAAGGAAATTATAAGCAAGGAAGTGATGAATAAGCCCTCAGCCCCATTTTACTGCAGCAGTATTTCTACCTGCACTGCCTGGTCAAGAAGAGCATGCTACAATGTGACCTGAAGGAAACAAGGCACCTGTGACACACCAACATGGAGGCACAGCCAATATCCACATATCAGGTAAAGAACCTGTCTAAGGACACTTCCCACTTTACAAAAAAGCATCTTCATTTTAAAATTCATAAAATAACAGCAGCTGCTTTTTGTTCTTTTGTGTGTGGGGGGGTTTTGTTTTGTTTTGGGTGGGTTTTTTTCTTTTTTTTTCTTCTACAGTTTTATATTTAGCACATTCTTCTGCCCTCCTCTTGGTTTTTTGGATACCCTCAACTTCACACCCTTTCCTAGATGTCTTATGCATTTCTCCCTTTCTCCCCTATTTCCAGATTATGTTTAGCTCCTTAAGCAGAAGCTGGATAACACACTTAGTAGGAAAAGAGCATTGGGAATTTAATTTTCAGTTTAATGCAGTAAATAAAAATCCACCAGCACTGTCATTAAGTATATGAAGTCTCACCACTGCCATCTTTGCTCTTGCGAGGTGACTCCCTGGGTAAAGTACCATAGCATGATACATCTTGGTAACTGGAACAACAGTCAGATATATCCAAGTGACTTTCAGACCAACCCTGAAAAACCAAAAATACATAAATCTGCGTGATGATGCAGGCAAATGTGGAAAAAATGATAGGTAAACTTAGGTGTTTGGTTTTTTAAAAGTCAACCAAACCCCACATACCAAAGGTATGTCAATTACTGACTGCAGACAATTTTCCTGTCACACAAAAATGGATTGTTTAAAAGCTAATTAGTTGGTTAGTGACGTATTTAAAGTTTTACTCTCTTTCTTGAAGAGGTTCTCTTTCTTAAATCAGTTTATATAATTCTAATATGAAAAGCAGAGAAGGACAATAAGGTTTAATGCAAAATTATATGTAATTGGTGCAGAACTTTGAAGATATATTATGTAAATCAACTGCTTTAAATACCATTAAAAGAAAATACTATTTCTATTTTCTCCCCCACACTCCTCCTCCTCCCCCCCCCCAGTTCTCAAACACATCTTGCTTCTGGTGGGGGTGGGAAATCTGGGAATGTGAGCCACTTGTTGCTACGTTTCCATACCTTGTCATCTTCATCACAGGCAGAAAGATCCAGTCGGCTACAGGACACCTACGGAACACCAACAGGTAGAATGACAAAATGCCTACCTTTTATTTATGAAATATAATACCTTGAGGAAACACTGTGATCATTTAGTCCTAATAACTGTTTTGTTACTTTGTAACTTTTCAGACCAGATTATGTAAAAAGACATCTATATTTCTGCTGTATGAGTGGGTGAGAGGAGAACACATAAAATGCACACAAAATGGAAACTACCCCTTTATACTATGAAAAAGGTTAAAGGGACTTGGAGGCAAAAGTAATCTGAATCAGGGCAGTTGTCATCCTAAACTACTTCCTAAATGGATATCCTTATAAAAGGAGAAGAGTTTCAACCAACCATGCCATTTCCCTGTTATCTCCTAGGACGGACAATTATGGGGAGGGGTTTTCACTTCATGACCACTTTCCACAGGCTGGTTAGTCCCAGCACAGAGTAATCATTAGCATATCTCATTGTGCAACCATTACATCAGCAGACAGCTGCCCCCTGCCCCATCAGTGCTAATGCAGTGGATGATGAAGGTCCTTACATTGTGCACGTTCGGCGTGCTGATGCTCCTGCGGATGTTCCTGGCTTTGGTGGAGAGAGCCTCTTTGACGGTGACTGCCTGTGCAAAGAGAACAAAACGCTAACAGCAATGCCATGATCTCCTCAGGAGAATGGAGCTACCTACCAGGATAGGGACTTTTTTTCAGTGTAGCTGACAGCAGCAATAAGGGCTTGCATTCACAAATCTTAATTTGCACACACAGCCACCAAAGCTTCTGTCTGAAATTCATTCTTTGCCCTTTGCCTGTTCAGGTTCTGAGTACTACACCATTGCCAGCTTTAGTTACTACATCCACCACCTCTGGAAATCTGTATTTCACAGAAGTAACTTAGTCTTACATTTATCTGTCCAACAATCTCAAAAAAAAAAAAAAAAAACCTGAAAAAAAAATTTAACACAGTATTTTTAAAAGATCAATCATCTCTTCTTGAATTCTCATAATCCAGCACAAAGGGTGCAAGAAACGCCTTTTCCTTGCCTGTCTTAGTCGTTCAAGGCTCAGAATGTTCTCCACTTGCAGCACACCACGTGTGTATTTCTCAATGTAGGTTTCGCCATCAGATGTGCCCTCGTTCTCACTCCTTGCAGCCATCAGCGCTAAGGTCTCACGATCCTCAATTTCTTCTGTAGCCTACAGTAGAAGTTACACCACTGAAGGTTTCAAAAGGTAAAGCCAGTTGTTTTAGTTCACTTTTTTAGACCAGTTCAATCCAGAAATTAATTTGAATTGGGCATCTTAAACTTAATCAGCAAACCTAATTACAGTCAATGATCCAGGGCTTTTCAACAGAGACACAAATAATGCTGAAGAGATCAAGCTTAGGAGAAGTTTCGAGCACTGGCTGTAATAAATGCACTTCCAGAAATAATGCATAGAATAACCTGAAATTGTGTATGTTAAGGCTCAACTAATGACAACTTCCTAGGCAAGGAAATGTAATTTCCTTCCCAAATCTTAAAATATTCTGTGATTTCCCTAGAGTTTAAATTTTATATGCAACAAAGTGACAATTACAAGGTGACAAGACTATTTATGTTTTCATTTGTCCAATCTGTTTACCTTTAAAATAAATCTTATAGTACATTTACAACTTTTTCTATAAAAAGTAATTTATATTCCTGTGAACTCAGCGTCCCAGCTTTTCTGTTTTCACAGACCTGAACATTCCTCTGAGTTCCCTCTATATTTTCTCTGTAGACACTAATGGGCTTTCAAAAATAACTCTACTACAAAAACTCAGTTAAACACAGTAGAAGAGAAAATAAAATCCCCACAGTTTTCAACTGTTTAAAGATAAACACGATCTCACGCTGAACTTCAGCATATCCACCTTGGCAAGCTGTCTCATACCAGCAAAGCACGACATTTACTTTCTAATCAGTATCACCCACTGCAGTAGGTCAATTCCACTGGTTTCTGTGAATTTGCCAGAGAAATATGGTATAATTTACCTTTGGTATATTGGATACTATTTCATAGGTCACTCCACAGGCATAATGTATATTTTTCAAGGATATTCTCCTTTTCAGGCTCTGGGTAAAACTCTAGAAAGAAAGTAATTTTCAGTTACTGTTTTGATAATTATTATTTATTACATCCTAAAAAATAAAATGGTGCAATGCAAAATCTGATTACAAATGCAATCAGAACCATAGTTTATGAAATTACTTGTTTTAGCATTTATGACATTTTAAGCACTCTTTACAGCACTGTGCTTGGTATACAACTCTACTAAGTTCAATCAGGTGAAAAATGGACAGTTCAAAGAAATATACCAGTACACAGCTTCACTGCAACCTATAAAAACCTAGTTTTCACTTCTCTCTTGTAAGACTTAGAAAATGAAGCAAGCAGCTTAGAAAAAACATTCATTAAATTAAGAATATGAAACAAAACAAGGAATAAAAGAATATATAAACTTATTACCTGCTTGTTATAAATGTTGGCTGCAATCCTTTTGCGTAATACCAGTTCCATTGCAGCAGGGTGACTGAGCTGCACAGTAGTCTTCACTATTAGGTAAATTCTCTCATTTTGAGGAGTTACCCTGTTCAGGTGCACTGAATCATGGACAGAAGAGTCCCAGGCAGCAGTGGCTGAAACCTACGCAGACAAATAAGGTGGAGGAAGGAAAGGGAAATCAAAGATTCTATTACTCTAACAACAGGTATCACTTGCAATGATTTAACACGAAGTAAAACAATTCCTTAATGAGAGAAAAATCAGCATCATTGAACAAAGTGGAGTCAAAGCTCCTTTTCATAGTAAGGAATTTATCAGAAGAAGAAAAAAGAGGTGTTAAGATACTGGGGAAAACAATCATGACCACGATCCCTGCACTGTGTAAACCCTGCCCCAAAAAAAAGGCTTCACACAGCTGGAGACAGAAAAGAAAGCAGAAGCAAGACTGGATGAAGGAATACAAATCCTACTGCTACTGTGTTAAAAGTATATTAATTTCAATGTAAAATCTTCCATCTATGTTGGATTAGGTTATAACAGCCCCCACAGAATAAACCTGCATCTGTTCTGCAGAATGGTTTTTTTTTCCTTCCATCTGCCTTCTCCCCAACTTTGCTGTCCTTTGCTGTTTGTTGTTTTATTCTGGAAACGGTCTCAAACAATGGCCTGAGTAGGCGCAGAACATGGAAGGAATCAGTTAAGAAATTCCAAAGTGGATTCAGAACCATTAATTTCCAACAATTCCCAAGCCATATATTTAAAAAACTAATTTTGTGCTACAAATGAAAAAAGTTTTATTTACGTATTAAGCTTTACCTAGTGTGCACAATAAATCAAGTAATTTTTTCTGAAGAATTAAGAGTCTGCAAGAGGAATGATGAAGGTGTGAAGAAAGCAGGGAAAGGGATTTTGAGTCAGGCAGTTGAATTATTCTTTTGCCAAGAGCTAAGACTTGCCACGTCTGAATTAAGGCAAAAGAGCTAAAAAGTCATACCCTCTTCAATTCTAAATAAATAGGCCAGAAAATAAAAGCAGCACTAGATACAGATGGTACTTCTAAGACAAAAGGGTAATAATAACAGTAATAATAAAATACATAGAAGTAGGAAATAAAACATAAGAAGAAAGCATGAACACAAGCTGCAGTTGTCAAGAAGGAGGCTTGCTAACAATTTACCTCATCATCACTGTGTTTTATGATCGGCAGATAAAAGAATGGGCTCCCATGCTCCTTTGGTAGTATTGAGTTAACTCCTGATGCATGCGGACCTATAAGTTGTTCATTGGCACTGAGGTCATCAGCTAATGAAACAAATGTGCAAAGAATGAAATAGTTTTATACGAAAAGATATGACTATATAGAGGCAAAGTTTTAATACAAAGTTCTAATAAAGACCTACTCATAATTCATAATACATTTAATCCTACTTAATCTTATTCCTATGCAGCATTTTGAAGACAATTTCAGCATACAAAAGAAATTGAGAGTAGCAGTCCTGGCTACATTAGGCTTTTAGCTAAACAAACAAACAAAAGGTGTGCAATGACACAATCAACCCGTTTAAATACCCTATTTGATCTTTTGTATGCTAATCTCTATTGATAGTTTAAAAAAAAACATAAAAACATTCCTTGTGAGCACAGATGAAGGAAGAGGGTATTGCATTTTCCAAAAGCATATGCTAAAGCAGGTATTGATGCATTGCCTATATAAATATGTGTAGTAGCCCGCTTCATTGCTGGATGTGATATGGACTGTGGATCCTCTTCTGCTTAATGTTTAAAATTAAACTTGCTTCCTAAACAGTCCTTAAACGTGGAGCTGCCTCTTCTCTTATTACTTACACTGTGTATCTGTATCTTAAGAATATATATCAATATTCTTCTCACATTTAGAACTAAATACCTTCAAAGGGAGAACACCTAGATTCTCTAAAAAATGCTCATTATAGCCCTAACAGTTGAGCTGTTAAAGACTTTACAGATACATCAGTGGAAGGAGCTCTGAAAGCATTGGGAGATTCTCCATCAGTGCTTTAATGACGTGAATTTGTACATCAAAACGCTTACAGGATTTCCTCGTCTGCTGTTTGATTCAAACTAAACTTGCTTTCTTATGCTATTTTCTGTTGTACAGCCTATCACTGTACTCCTGTGTTCCCTGACTTTTATCTTTATTCTAAGATAGTTGTGCTTAATTATGCCAACACACACAACCAGAAGAAAAAGCACTTTACAAGCCATATCAGACAGTGTCATTGCCAGGACTTGTTTGATTTCTTACACCTTTCAGGTTCATTCTTCCATTTAACAATTTATTAACCCAAACTAATTCCCCATTTCCCCCTCCACAAGTTTCTTAATCTGCATTTACAACATACCATTCAGATCAAGGAAGAGGACAGGTATATGTGTTTCCATTCCTGCAGGTGGAATCCTGAAACAAAACAAAGTGCTGGCAACAAGGCAGGCAAATTCATACCTAAGCTAATTTGGGCAAACAGATCTTCATACAATATTCATTAACTGTAACCAATGGCTAAAGCTGTCAGCATTTTGACGGCTCCTCTGAATGCCTGAGTGGCACAGACAGCATTTTGTTCATCTACACACAGAGCTAAATGTAGAGCTTTGCCAAAACTCAATTCACACCACGCAGCATGTGGCAGTTGCTGTGAGGACCAGGGTTTTAAACATCCTGTTCTGTTCCTTATGAAATTAACTGGTTGTAGTTATCTCATGTATAAAGGTCAGCAACCCTTCAAACAACTGGATATGTAACTACTGGCAGTCTTTATATCCATAAACACACTTTTAGCTATATGACCACAGCACACTTCAGGTGGATAAGGGGAAAAACGGCGAGAAAAGAGTATTGCTACATTATTCCCCAAATACTATTGGAGACATTAGTGTACACTTGATTAGAGGAGTATTTCTTGTCCATACTTTCCTAAACCTAACAAGTTGCTTGTTTTTGCATGTCAGCTCCAAAGACCTTAGTTAAAGATTTCAATGAAGGTAAAGAGAAATATATTACAAATTCAGATGAAATAGAGAACACATCCTTTGAAATCAGAGTTTCTTCCCTCTCCACCCTTTATCAATGACATTATCACATTTTCTACCATTTGTCTTTCAATCACTCCTTTTCTGAAAGGAATCAAACTACTGGACAATTTTCTCAATTGTATAAAGTCCTAAAATACTATATTATATTCAAAGGTGATTTTCAAACCTTGAAAGCTAATTCAAAGCTACTCTATGTAATATCTTCGCTAAGCAAATCTTTCTTACATTCAGAACAGCACCTGACCTTCTAAGCCTTCTGCCAGCTGAATGCAGTTTGTAGTACTACAGGAAAATATAGCAAGCTCCAAAACATCCTTAGATTTGTACCTTGCAGCATACAAAGTTTATGTACAAAAAGCAGACAACTCCAGTGGCTTTTCTGAACATACCAATTTGCGGGGGCACCGGGAATTCCACTGCCTGGTCCTGGAACAAACACTGCATTCCTCTCTTCCGTCAGCCCTACCCACTGTTCCACCAGCCGGGCTTCCCGTTCCATATCATCCTCAGATTTTTCTACAGTGGAAGAGATTAGGATTACACATGAGACACGCTTTCTGTGGTATAGGGCATAAAGTACGTATGACAGAGACTTCAAGCAAACCTTGTTTGTTGCTGATCTTTTGGATCTGCTCATCTAAGTATTCTCTGCGTTTTATTAATGCATCAGACCACCTTTCTCGTACACAGTTTAAATCTTCTTCCTAACATGGAAATAGAGAAGAAAGTCACTAGACTATGTGGGTAAGAACAAAGGGCAGTGAATTTTGTGGTAATTTAATCAGAATTTATATTAAATGGCTTGCCAGATGCAGGAAACTTTTTTCCCCCAAATGACATGCACACTGATTAAGTACCTCATCACCCATGAATGGAAGTTTATTTGCTTTCAAGTCTCAAATTCCAACAGGAGAAAAGAAAATGTGACTGCCTCTGCTGCTGAACAGATTACACACCATGAGCTAATTACTCACAGAAGTGGCAATCAAACTTTTGAATAGCATACGGAAGAAGAAAACCCGGTATCATCAGCTGATCATAAGTTCTCCTGAAGATTAGACAGGTCAGTACGCCCTCAAAACTGCACAAAATTCCATTGCTAGCAGCTGCTATCAGTGCAATTAAAAGATTTCTCATGCAAACAAAACCCATCATGCAATCATGCTTTGTGGTATCACAGAAAATCTGGTTGGTTCTTCTCTGTGATATGTCAGGAAGCGCATAAACAGCCCGCAAGAAGTTAGTACCTTCAAATTATATTTTTGAGATTGCTAGGAAACCTAACACATCATTTTAAGGGATGTCAGCATTCTCACCTAACTGGTTTTAGTTCTGCAAGACTGCCTATTAGAAAAAAGTCTTCTATGTAGAAATCTGAAATTTATTTTACTTTGGGGGGGATTTCCTCTTCTGCTCTTTGTCACCTTCTAAAATGAGTCTTCTGTTATACTGTCTAAATTGTGACTTATCACACAGAAAAACAGGGCCAAGGCTAGGTTTTGTGCAAATAAAACAAATTTGCTTCACTGAAGCTTCTGTATCTACCCCCCACTCGCATCCTCCACTCTCTCTCACTCAAGCATTTCAGAAAACCGCACAACTTAAAAGGTTATGATATTTTCTTTAGAAAACAAACAAAATATCCTATGCTGCATAATTTGCCTGGAAAGGATGCCTGCAGCTACTGGCTCTTTTCCCTGTGATATTCACCAGAAAGTGCTTTCATTCTAAATTAAAGTTTCAAAGCTTTTATTCCCATAGCAATACATGTAGCCAGTTAGGAGAGCTGACTGCAGAGTACTAGAGAAGAGAGGACACTGTAAGAGTATGAAGTCACAAGGTAAACTGAAATAGCAGTGTTTTATAGCCCAGGTAGCCTCTAAAATGCACAGCACGTGTGTATTTCAAAGCCGCTTTTGCTTGTTCATTTGAGAGTTGCTGGCCATTAGCATTAGCTGTGCCCCATGCCGCAGGATTGACAGCAACAGCAGCAATACCTGGTAACTATCCATATCACCACCATCATCCTCCTCCTTCTGGTAGGAGAAAATACATTTTGTAAAACACAAAAACCCATGCATTTAGCTCAACAGAAATTCACAGAAATAACCCAAAACATGAATACAAACATTTCTGCCACAAATTTGTAAAATGTTAAAATCACAACATTCAAATAACTAGTCTTACTAAGAGGTAGAAAGATTTTTTTCATTACAGACTCTAGCAGCTCAGCCATGATTTGAGTATTAGTGAATATGTTTATTAAAAAAAATAAGATAATTAAAAACCCCACAGAATCCAGGGCCAGAAAAATGACTGAGCAAGCAGATCACTAAGCTAAAGTTTTACAGTTTCATCTGTATCCAAGGTTAGAATTATTTGTGGAACTGAATGCAAACCTTCTGACAAAAGGCACCTTGCTTCCCTGGGTGGCCCATTCCACTTGTTCTTTGCCATCACTGTTAAAATCATGCTTTATTTCCAATATGAATTTGTCCTGTATCAGCTGAAATAATTTATGCTTCTTAAGGACTTTCCTGGCTATGTGGAATAGCCCTTTCACATTCAGTGATGACTGTTTTTGATTCTTATCAAGTAACAACTTGGTGCTTTTTGAAAAGCTAAATAGTATCCCACTACATTTTCTCTACTAAATTTCACTTTTTTTCTGTTTTTCCCCTCCTAACTTTCACCATCCCTAGAAGGTAGAGAAACTAATAGCACTAGGAATTTAGTATTAATCCCCTCTACACACAAAGGTAAAAACAATTTCCATATTCCTTCTGTCCTGCCACACTTGGTACTTTATCAGTCATACATTGAGTTATAAGCAAAAAAAGAAGCAGGGTTAGCACCACATGCTCACATTATATGTATTAACTTCAAACACATGTAAAACTGCAAATCATGTACAAGTGTGCTACGGTCCCTTTTGGAATTATGTTGGGCTGGGTCTAGAACAGCAGAACCGCACCAAAATGAGAAATTACTGCCTTACCTGGTAGCTGTCCAAGCCCCTTTGCAGTTTAGTTGATCTGGCAGTCACCCCACCTACAGAGACTGAAAGAATTGCTTCTACCATGAGAGGCAATGTTCCCGAATGCTGCACGGGTTTCACCGTCACCTGAACTCTGCGAGAATGACCCTAAGCAGGAAATTGAGGTAGAGAGAAACTTAGAATAAAATGAAGAAATCCATTTAAGCATGAATAAGATGGCAAGGAAAAGATACGTACCTGCCTAAGCTGGAAAATTCCTCCTGTGTTTACATCTTTTGCCTGATGGAGTTCAACTGCAGTGTATTCACCCATCTCATTCAATTCTTGTATGGAAATCCACATTTCTATTCTTCGAGTTACTTCATTCCATCTAAAAAGACATCCCCATAAAAAATCATGGTTGCCTCAAAGTATTTTGTGCACCACAGGTATTAAAAAACTTTTAGAAAATTGATGGAAGCATTCATTTGTAATTTATTTGTACCTGTCTCTCAGTGTCCTAGTCTTTGCATGAAGAGAATCAACTTCCCAAACAGAGCTGCCATTGCCAGTACATCTGTGACCCCACACCTCAACAGCAAGAGCTCCTTCTGAAATGAACTCCAAAAACTCCTCTGTGACATTCACCACATAGTCCTGGCAATGAGAAGAACAAATCACATTCAACTACATTAAATAATAGTATCTCCTCAACTTGCTTGTAAGGACACACCAAACAACTAACTTCCTGCCTGATAAAACCATACAGTTTAGATCACAAAGCTCAGCTTTGGATATGAAAGTTGTAAAAGCTCATCATCTCAGTAATTCATGCTTCTGCATACCATATTACATACTTTGAAAATTTCCATAGAAGTTATGTCACGGCTCCAGTGATCTCTTTAAAGCTACTGAGCTCACCAAACAAGTATATAATCAGTTGTCATTATATAAACGATAGCTTTTTCCACACATTAAAGATGACATCTGAATTTAAAAGACCACTAATTAAAAGATCTTTTCCTTTTGCTACATTTTGAAGAAGTGATGAAGTGAAATATTATGGCATTCTTAAGAATAGTCAAAAGTCATTAGTTATATGACTTGACTCCCTCGTTCTTCTTCCCCCAGCAAAACAAGGCTCAAACTCTAAACTGTTTCTCTCAAACGTATGATCCTCCTGGTAACACTATTTCATAATAAAAATACTTACCTTACAGTGAGAGAAGGTCACTGTAAAATGAGCATCTTTGCTCTGAGGTGAAGGCACATCTGGATCTACCACTGGTGCTGCTACTGTTGACTCGCATTGATCCCAAAATGTGTATTGACAAAAGACAAAGTTGGAGAGATTAGGTGGCAGTCCGGTTGCTTCTTTTATTTTTACCTGATGAGACAAAACAGATGTTGTCATGAATATGATTGTTTCTTCTTCAACTGCAAATTGAAGACCAACAGCCAAGAAGAAGTTTTAAAAGACAGTAAGGACGTTCCCATTTAGGAAATCTTATTTTGCATATACAGAAATGTATATGTAAGGACCTCACCCGTGTACATGTTTCATTTGAGGAAGCTGATAAGCTCGAGTGGAGAATGAAATGCTTTATCACAGAAGAAATTAAATCCATACACCACCCATAGATACCACATTAGATGGTCAAACTACAGGGGATAGTTACAGGGAACAACTGTTTCCTCTTCTGTGTCTGCAAAGAATAGTCCTTGCAACACCAGTACTTATGATGCAGATGTGCATCTACTAGAAACTAATACAAATTAAATCAGCCACTGGCAACCACTGACTGGCCTACCCTGAGCTGGAACAAGAGAAGTCTCTCCTTTCAGAAACTCTTCAGCAAGCAATAGTCTACATAGCTTAGTACTTTACATCAGACTGACCACACAGTTACAGCAGCCTGAAACCGTAAACATCATCATGTGTTCACACTCACCCTGCAGGAGAGCTTTTTCGCTCTGTGAATAATTTCTCCGTTGTTATCCATGACTTCCAGACTCCCACTCTCACTGGAGTTCTCAGACGAGTCGTCTCCTTCTACCACACGTTCTGGGACAGAGCCAGTGACACGCATTACTTCAACATGCAGCCGCCCTGCAACCTGAAGGCAATTACAAAGAGAACATACATGGCCATTAGAAAAACACTTATTCACCAGGAAACAGCAGGCACCACTTGCTTGTTAAACTCCTGGTGCACAGGGATCCTCCCAGCACAGAGCCCCTTGGGAATGCTCAGTGTGCCCAGCCCGGCCCTACCTCGCCCTGCTGGCTGATGATGGGCACGGCGTACTGCAGCTTCACATCATAGAAAAGGCACTCCAGAAACACGTTGGCAACGCCGATCAAGTTGTGGTTCTCCTGTGCTTCATAGAAAGGATCACCTCTCTTGCCAATCAACTTCCTTATCTGTTTTAGAGATATTTGAAAGAGATGTCACAAAACCACCAGTGTGGGAACAGGAGATCAAATAACCTCATAGTATTAAAAGATCATGGCACAAAAATGGCTTCACCACCCATCTTTTCTGTTCCTTCCTGTTACACAAGCAGAAAGAGACTAGAATCATATTACAAATTTGAAATTAAATCTTTGAGATGAGACATTATACAATCCTTTTTTTATTAAGGGATATATGATGACCTGCATATTTTAGCAACGTCAAGGCAAAGCAGAGTTTACCGTGAGCAATCACAGGAGCCATTGATTTCCAGATGTTTCACCTTTTCTGCTCTGTTTATACTTCTTAAACGAGATGTCAAACCATCCTCAGGTTGTGCTGGCTACCACTACAAGGGCAAAGGGAAGGTGCAGGATGACTCCTACTTAAGCCTACAAGTGTTCTTATGACTCGCACAGAGCCGAGATCACACCTGCAGCATTCCCCATACAGCCACAAAGAATTCATGCAGATTCCTAGCATGATATGCGCTCCTCAGTGAATTTGTTAGTTCCTTCCCTTCTTCTCCTCTTTCGTCTTCAACACATGCATTTGACCTACGTGTTTCTATGTAGCACATAGAACACATGCATTATGGACGACATAGGTCATGGAAAGGATGATCCTGGCTCAGGCAGACAATGTATTCAAATATGTGCTATCAGTTCTTACTAAAGTCAGCAGCAAAATCATCGTTGTCTTCAATGGGCACAGATGAAGTGCTTGACCTCCCCTGTGTTATGATTTTAGAGATTCCCATTGTCCCGTCCAAAGCATGTAACAAAGGTACAAGAGTTGTTCAAACATATTTGAGAATGATTCTTGATACAAGTAATTTAGGTGCTTCCTATCAGCCACAAGACAGTAGTAAGATATACTTCCTATGCACTTCTACCTGGATACTTAGATGGTGTCTTCTGGAATACCAAATGTCACGTCTCTTTCCAGGAAACAAGCAAGACAAATCTCATGCTTGTGTGCCAAGGCTAATGTGCTACTTAAATTCTCACAAAACACCACTTGGTTTTGATGGAAATACTGAGGTAGACTAAATATCTTCAATTGATTTCTTCACTGCTTTAAGGCTGGAGAATATACAAATGAAATTAAAGAATATTTCATAGTTTAAAATTAAGTTTTATCCCACTAGTATGTTCTGCGCCTTAAGTGTATCTAAGCAGCATCCTTGTTAGCTTTGACACTGACTGCAATTTAATAGTTTTATTTCTAAGGCAGCTTGCTGCTTCCATTCAGAGCTCGTGGTCATCTGCACACCAGGTAAACATATGCTCTTAGTGGCATTGTGAGTCACTGCCTCAGCACAATTATATCTGACCTCAGCGCACTTAACATCCGAGAACACAAGTGAGATAGGACATATCTGTGTTTTATTATGCATGGGCATTTTGAATATTTAGTATTAGTCATACTGGTTTTGTTCTGGGTTTTAGTTTGTTTGTTTTGGTTTTTAAAAATAAAACATAGTACTCTAACCTTCATATACAAAGTCATTACACTTGCTCTCTACAACATATTAAAAGGGGTTTCAAGACAAACTCAATCTTTGATCCATTTTGAAAATATATAAAATACCTCAGGAATTTTCTCCTTCCATTCTTGATAGAGGTCTCTCATGTCAATCAATTTATTCTCTAGTTTCTCAATAGTCCACACTTGAGTGCCTTTTCCTTTTCTTCTCACTTGAATTGCAGGCTCACTTACTATTGCACCCCTCTAAATCAGAAGAAAAAACAATCAGTGCAGGAAAGGTACATTTAAGTACTTAAACTCTTCACTCAAATTGCATTCCTAGAAAGGAATAAAATACAGAACATGCAGCTTCTCTCTGCATGCCAGTCATGCTACTTCTGTCCTCAGACATGGCATGGCCTAAACATCTCTGAGGATCCAGACCTCTTTATCCTTCTCAATGACCATTCCCACAGGAACATTAACACACTCAGTCAAAGCCCTTAGGACAAGCATATTATCCTAACTGCGATTATATTCACAGCAGCACTGGAAAAGCCTTTAAGACATGAAATTGTAGGAAACTAACAAAACCTAATAATTTCTGTAGACATAACTAAAATGCAGGTTCTGAAGCAACAGAACACAAATGTGTCTTCATAACCTGCATGGACATATGGTGATCATACACTTGAAACCAGCAAGAGGCATACTTAATGCTCTGTTGCCATTTTTACTTAATTACTCACTTTCAATATATTAGTCAGGTAGTACTTCTATTTTGCCTATGCATAATCTAACAAAAGTAACATTTTATAGTCTTGAGCTGGATGAATGTTACATATGTCTACATAGTTTAGTCACAAAGCTACATTTTCCAGCATTCTTTGTTATCATTACCTTTTTGTTGGCACTGAGGTTTTCAGCAGGGATCTGAAGTGTTACTTGATAATCTGTTAGTTTACTCATTTCTTCTGCTAAGAAGTTTGCTTCTCTCACCAGAGTATTTGCCTTTACTATTTGCTCTCGAAGTTTAGCCAGGCTCTGTCGAAACAATTCATCCCTGTGGTGCAGTAGGTAACATGAAAAATACACAGAAACCTATTTCTATTATTGGAAAGCTGCAAATAGAGGTGCTAACAAAGACTTTTCTGAAACAAGTTTAAGAGGAAATGCTGTGTAGCACTGTGTCAAGGAACACAAAACACTCAGACAATTTTATTGAGGAAAAGCAGTGATCATATATTAAATAAACAAATTACTGTTGAGGCACGTCTAGTACGGTGATGCCCAAATAAAAGGGCACAGTAATATGGGAGCTGGTACAGTGATGATTTGTTTAAAGCCCTGAGGACATTTTGAATTTTCAAGAAATGAAATAATTGCAGCTGTCTTTGTCTTTAATCTGGAGTCCTGTTCCACAGAAACTACCAGTCCCAACATGTGAGACTTGATCTTGATAAAATCTGCTCTTCCCCAGACCGTGATGTTAGAACCTGCAATCACTGCAGGCCACAGCTTTGTATCACACCAAGGGCTTTGCAGTGCTACAGACCACAGACCTCCCTCCACTTACTCAAGCGTACACAGTAAAAAAATATAAATAAAAAATTCTTAAATCCTATTTACCCAAGGTATCTTTTAAGTAACAGATGAATGAGCACAGGTTAAAGCCTGTGCACTCAGTTTCTGGACAAATTCCCAAGAGGTTTCTCAGGCCTGTCTGAGCAAATCTACTCTAACGTAACACCTGGCAAACCTGCTATGACACATACTGAACATACACCTGTGTACTAAGATATGCCCTCACTTGGGATTCTCATCTTTAAATCACCTTTTAAAATTATCACGATTATCCTCTGAGCAAAGTTCATTCTGCCTTTCTTTGTAATCTAAACAGCACTTACTGTGTCTCATCACCTTTATAAAACTCATGAGCAAACTTTGGATATTTCAGTCACCACCTCTCCCCTGTATGATTTTTTTAGCCTTTCTATGCAAAGTCCTACTGAAATATGGTACATGTTGAGCACATACACTTCTCATTTCTACAAAACACCTTACATTATACACAACTGTAGGAGGAACAAGGGCCTTCCTATGAATACAGGCAAAGCTTGCCTGCTGCTAACATGCCTCTCAGTCACCAACAGAATTCCACATGAGTGGTTATCTTTTTCTAAAAAATCCCAAAGAATGGCTAATTCAAATTGCACTCTGACAGTCCCCTGATACCACAACCAAAGTGGTAAACAACCAGCAGTGTCAGCAAGCAGCCCTGAATTTTAGTGCCTTCAACATGCTAAAACATGCAGCTTTGTCTCTCTCCCCTATCCAGCCTATGTTTGCAACAGTGGTGGGTTTTATTGGATCTTAAATAGCTGCTACTATCAGTGGATTTTTAGTAACTTTCTCCATATCTCCTCCCAGCATTAGGCAGAAAATTCCTTTCCCTCTGCCTCTTGTTTCTGTTATCCAGGCTATCAAACTTAAATAAGCAATTCCAGACCATGTGAGTGCCACATTCCACAGACAGCTATAATTTTGGACTCACAGAGAAAATTAAGGTAGTCAAGAATTAATCACAACAAAGTATTTGATACTGGGAGTGCACTACACCTACAGCCACTGCAAGACAACTGCCTAACTTGAGAAACAGAAGGCAGCTTTGATCTGTATATAAGTGCTGTAAGAGCCATTGGATCCAGCTACAGCCAGTCGCTTCCTTAATCTGGGACACCAGCAGCTGGAAAGCTTTTTGGGAGTCTCCGACACCAATCTTAGCTAGATTCTTGAGAAAGGAATGGTTTAAGACTGTACGGAGAACTTACAAGTAACTCAACCAATTATTATGGGCAGTTCTTATAACAGCTGTGTTTTTCCAGATACAGCTGTGCCAGAACCCTTCCAGAGAGTTAGCAAAAAAAAAAGTTTCAGATAGGATTTCTTAATTCTTACTACATGAAACATATGACAAGCTCCACTAGGGTATTAACTTGAGCAAATACTCATGAAATCCTGAAACAATCATTTAAACCAGACAAGGAGAAACAACTGACACTCACGAGGTATCACTGCAAGTCTTTGGGGTTCCCAGTGCCAGACACAGGATATGCTGGACTAAACCTCTGGTCCAGTACACCACCACCCCAACAAATAAAATTTGTTCAAAGTTACAATGGGTAAACTTTATGCCAACAGGATTTAACACCAGGCCAGGTATCATCTGTCCTTCCACAGTCAGCAGAAAGCTGGAATAACCTCTGTGCAATCTGTTCCAGCTGATCTGACAGATATGTGCCCACATTTGATACCTATCAAATTCATTTTGCTGGCTGATCCAGTAGAGCTCATCTTCATTTGCAACGGCAAGAGAGACAGCTAAAACTGCACCAATCAAATCCCCTGCAATCCAGACTCTTGGAACTTTTGCACATTTTTCACATCCAGTCTTCCCATTCTTCCCTGGATTTCTTGCCCTCTGGCCAGCTGGCTGGTAAACATCCTCTCAGCAACATGTTGCCATGCTTTTACAGCAGAAATCACTCACAGATTTTTTTTCTGGTTTCTTATTTAAGAAGATTCATTTTTTTCCTCTTTTTTCAGCGGCCGAAACCTCTTCTAGAGCTATAAATAAATAAAAAGTATACCTAAGAGGATCTTCTGGAGGACAGGAAACTGATAATGAGTTCTTCCAGAAAACTGCTTATTCAATGGCAGTTCTACTAAAACATTATCAGACTCCTCACAGATCACTCCAAAGAGAATCCATTCTCCTCTTTTTTACAATGCAGCAAAATACAGGCTTCAAGCAGTTCAAAAGTTATACAGAGTAAAGCATTCACCCATGAAATTCAAAGGCAAAACCTCTTGTTCAAAGCACAGCTTCTCCTCAGAAACATCTAACAACTACTGAGAAGTAAAAGCTGACAGAACACTTATCTTGATATCACTCCAGATTCTCTTTTTTTATGTTATTACATGGTTATGGTGGTTAATTTTAAGTTACCACCATAATCAATTGCCATTTTTTCTTCTCAGCTAAAAAGGACAGGCAAGTTTTTTGCTACTTCCTTTTCCATTCTGCTGCTTCCCTTCCCATCTTTTTAGAGGTACTGCCTCCCTTGCCAGTAAGCCCAGTTCTCTTCTCTGCTACTTCAGTGCATTACCAACGATTTCTGGATGGCCTTGCTATGCTCAAAGCAGTTCTGAATAGAAAGGGCTCCAGCTAACACGTTTCTCACTCTGCACTCCTTGTGCACTCCTAAAAGAGCCTGCAAATCCCAGCCACGACTCTGCAACATTCTACATTCAGTTCCCAGTGATTCCGTTTTTAACTTTTACAGGGGCAAACAATTATTTTAATTAATGTTGAATCATAGAACTACTTTTCCCTACACTTGCCATGAAAAACATTCTAGTCATTGCTGGTCAACAGTTAGCTATTTGTTTAGGTTTTTTTCCCAGGCTAAACTGGGCAGAAATTACAAAACAAAATCTTGCACAAAAACTAAACCAAGATCTGTTCTGTTCTATTTCTAACACTCTCAACTTGAAAGCTGCAAAACAGTCTTGACTATCTTGGTTTAGATCCCTCTTGTAAATGGATTTGGTTTTTCAGTGGTGAACAATAAAGCAAAAATAATTACATAGAAAAGAGCACTCAAATTCACTACATATAGAAAAAAACACTCAGTGAATAAGGAAGCTTCTGTTTTAAAAGAAACAGATGAAAAAAATGTACAAGCAACCTGTTAGAACATCTAAGCATTCTTCCTGCTGAATTAGCCCCATGACAGAATACTCACTGGTATTCATAAAACTTAAATCACCTTGGTTGCTGCCCCTTGAACTTTTCTCCATGGAGCTGGCATCCTTCTCTCCTCAATGATCCCAAGAGTAAGCTTCTCTCATTGTCAAAATGCAAACACTCTGCTCACATCTTCCTAGACTGCATTTTAACTCTCTCTGCAAACCTCATGATGGTCTTTCACTGAGGCTGCATTCAGGTGCCATGCTATTCCTTTGCAAAGAGGCCAGTTCACCTCATGGCAAGCCTTTAATTTCCTAAGCAGCTCAACCAGAGCAATTATCTTCTAACGCTGGGCTTACAATTAGAAACACATAACACATACGGATCCCCATTCTCTGTATTTTTTATGTTTTTTTTATTGGAAACTATTATGCTCTCATTGTATACTTGCGAAACACAATACTCCTTACTGGACTCCTTAGTCTTGGCTGACAAATTTACCTTTCTGCACTATTCTTTCCTTTTTTTCAAGAACTGAAACAATAACTGTTAAACCAAACATTTCATAAGCCGTTTTCAAATTTAAAAAAAAAAAAGAAAAAAACAAAAAACCCCACAGAAAACCAACCTATAAGACTGCTCAAAAAAAAGCTAAATTTTTATGTCTTTTTTGAGTTAAATCTTGCACACATTACACATCAGAACTCAACCCTAAACAAAATGCTAATGCTTTGGTGGAAGCGCTGATCTTGTTCTGCACATCAACTCCACAAAAAGTATTATTGTTTTTGGATGGCAGGTTCAAACCCCATTTTTCACCCTCCTGTAATTCTTACTAATTTGCTTAATTCCAGTATTCTCACCTCTCCTCTGTCCAGAGATTCACTTTCTGCTGTGCAGCCTGAGCAGTGTAGGAGAGCCTGTCGCTGCCGTGCTGGTGCTGCCTTTCTGGGGAGAGCTGCTGCCGCAGCAGCTCTAACTCACGCTCGTACATCACCCGCTGCTCCTCCAGAGCACTCCGCTTCTCCTCCAAGTACTGCTTCTCCAAGATCTGGACCACATTTTGTACTGGGTCTAAAAAGAAGAGAAGGAAAAAAAAAAAAAAAAAAAAGATCCAGGAAATGTGAGAAAACACCCTTTCAGCATTACAGGACACTCATTGTTTAGTTGGTAACAGCAATCAACATACCCCAGAGTCTTTGCAAACACTAACTGCACCCCAAAACAAAAGCCAAATTATTAAATATTGCATTAAATAGATAAATCCAAACAAAAAATAAAAAAACAAATGGCATGCAAAAGGCTAGAACAATGGTTAAGACCCTTGTCCATTGCATATTTAAGTTCTGTATAGTTATAATATATTCCAGAATCCCAGTAGGGAAAAAAGAATAGATGGAAAAGGAAACAAATTAATAAGAAAACAAAGCAAAACACAAGGGAAGGTTATGTTAACCAGAGGAGGAAACGACTTAAGGAAGTAAAAAGCAATTTACTTTCTCTGTTTTGGCAGAGAATGAAACATGTTGGAGAGCTGCAGATGAAAACCGAGACAAACAAATGGTCTGACTGGTCTCACATCACACTGCACTAATGTGCTGCACAGCACTGAGGCAGACAAAATATGTCCTGGGGGGAGCTTCTGCATTTAGCTTTACAAACCACGTTTCATCTCAGTATCAACACAGAACAAATATCCGTTTGGATATTCTATCCTGAAAAACTGCTTGTGTCAATCAGCTAGGGATAAATCTGAAGTGCATTCAAATTAAGGAAACATTACTCTGTCTGTTCCTGAGGTTAGGTCCAATGCCAGCCTGTGCCTCTGAAAGAGCCATTTCATAGAGTAAGCTCTATCTACTACCAGTATATACACCTGGTTCATGAACACTTCTGAAAGCTCAAATACAGCTAAAAAAGTGGTTTGCAAGAAGACCAATCTAGACGTCTGAGTGACAGCACATCATAGAACAGATTGATGATTCTGTACACCACAAGAGGAAGGGAGAGGAGTTCCAAAGCTGGAGTGGTGAACTGTTAGGGGAAGCAATACTGCAGTTCTAGGACATGCCAGGATTTTCAAATGCAAAAAAACATCAGCTCTAAAATAACTATTTGTGATATCTCTTCCATTTCATTAATAAACCAAAAAAAAAAGAAAAAAGGCAAAAAGAGCTGCTACAATTTTTAAGGATGCCAGTCTGTCACAAAGGAGGGAGAAAAATAAACCTAGATTTAATTACAATGTCCCACTTTAGAATTAGAGGTGTGCCACTCAAAAAATCCCACAAAACCAAAAAACCAAATCTGTGTGATTTAGTTATAAACCATCTTCCCTTTGCGTTTTGCAAACACTTCTGCAAGTTGCTTCTGTGGCCCTGGTCTTATTCATGGAAGAAATCACTGGCTTCACACAAAGGCATCATAAATACCACCACAATGGTAATTATAAAGCACAAAGTTAAAAATCAGTCAGTATAAATAGCAACCAAATAGCAAACTAGTGATGCATAAAAGTGTCTTAAAATAACCAGAAATATTACTTTTTAGTACAGGACATTCTCAGAAAGAAGTTAGCTATTATTAGCTTTTAAACAGACAGTGCAACAAAAACCCCTGACTGAACCAAGTTCTAAAATTCTCGACTACAAACCAAGTTATTAATGTTCATCTGTGCCATCATTATCCTCCTAACTCCTCCAGATAATACCAGAACTACCTTAAAATACCCAGGCTTTGCTGTATAATCCCCAAACCAATTTTAGTTATATATAAGAATGTTTGAGAAAATCAGGTATTACGCAGATGATAGAGAAGAGACATGGAAGAAATTAAACTCCCTCCATTGTGTTTGCAAACACAGGAAATGACTCTAAGGCTGACTCATTAAGATGAGACTTTCCTAAACTGCTCAAAGAACAGCTATGAGTTCAAGGAGCAGATTTCTTTTAATAAAAGTGATCTTTCCAGCCACCTAGATTTACAGGATCACAACCACCATATGATCAAATTACACCATGATAAATATTTGGAACAAGATGCAAGAACCTAGTATAAAACTTTCCAATTGCAACATAATCCTGTACTGCTTGGGGAAAAAAGAAAAAAAGGTGCGTTATGCTTGTATTGTAATGCAAAAGGTAAATTCACAGCTTTAGAAAACTTTTTAATTTAGCTTTTGAATGAATTTACAAAGAAAACCCTAAACTTGTCACAGCAAAAAGGTAAAATATGATGTGAGTTATAAACTATCTATGTAGAATTTGAAGAAATAAACAGTCAAGTTTTTTACAATTCAAAAGAACTACAATAGTGTTTAAATTAAATTTAAACACCGTGTTCTAAAATTTTAGCTTCCTCATGCAAAGTCAAATAAATTAAGGAAGATTCTACCCAGTGCCTGCCAAATACACAGCAAATTCCATACAGTGTTAAAAGTTCCAAGTCCCAATCCTTTACATATTTATGTGACAAGAGTTCAATGTCCCTGAAAAAAAATATTCATATGCAGTTAATCCCCTGCAAAATCATAGACTACTAACACTGAGCATAAAGATGTATTTTCTTCATAGCATGAACAGCATTTACTACCTTGCTATAATGTCACTTAATTCACATCTGGAATCCGTTAATCCAATCACAATGATGCTGAATAAATTCCCTAAGATTTCTTGCAAGCATATTTTTCTAAGCAAGCTAGAAGAGGGTTATAACACAGGCTGCTTTGCTAAGTTTCATGAAAATCCTCTCCCTGAGCTGTAACAGTTTTGTTTGCTAAAATGAGGAGCTGCCTAACCTAATCACATTGTTTACTTAACCACTGCACAGTATACAAGAATAAAGTAAACTTCTTTGATGCATTCTGTGTTTGACCAGCATCACAAATTAGCAGTACAAAGCTGATCTGACAGAATCCCACAAAGAAAGTTAACATGCTGAAGGAAGGAAAGAATCTGGATGTTTTCTTTACAGCAGTTTTCAAAGTTACACATTTTCCTAAGAGGTTCTTTGGAGCCGGATGGAGTCTGTGACACTGTTGTACTGGTTACATGCCATAAAAACAAATGTGTTTGCACCCTGGAAAAAGCCAGGCTATTTATTTAAAGAGGATTATAATTCTCAAACAAATCTGGGGGGAGGAGAGAACCCAAAAACCAAAACAAAGGAAAACCAAACCCTCTTGCTTTGGGCTGTATCTATACAAGCTTATAAAATAATTATCTAATCAAGTTTTTAAAACACCTATTCATTCTCCCCTTAGGACTTCCCAGAGAATATGTATAAGAGAATTAACAGTCTTCAGTCATTTAGTTATTTCTTCTTCCTTACCCATATTTATTTTTCATTTTAGGAAGAATAAATAAATGGTGCTGTAACAAAACTGCTTTATTTCTTACTCAACAAACTGGAAGCCTGTCAGAAAAAAGGTTTCTTTTCATTGAGAAAGGGCTACTAGGTTCTGTTTACCTAACTTCAACTCAAGAGACCAGGCCATGATCCTCACAGTCTTGTTTTGTTAGTATTTTATTATCATTTCCTACTCCAATTTAGTTAAGCAACACCTATGTGGGAGTGAGCAGAAATGGCAGAAATTGGGATATGACACTTCTGTAACAGTGTGACATGTATGACTGCGAACATTTGCTCTGCAATAGGGAAGAAAGAGCTTTAAGGAACAGCAAGGTCTGAACTGTTCTTGACCAAGACACGGAAAGCAACCAACCAAAACAGAAACTGGCCTGGACCACAATCAGAAAATCTTACTGAACTAAAATGTAAAGACACTGGAATGTTGTGAATAGTTTCAATCAGCTGGATAACAACACATGGAAAACCAAAAAATGTGACCCCCTGTTCAAAGAACACTGACTCATTGTAGACTGATACACTTCTGTCAAATCTCCAGTTAGTAACAAGCAGATCAAGCATCAATTAATGCTTTCAGACTTTTCCAGCAGCCTCATGCACGAGCCAATTGAGTTCAAAACCTTTGTCCCAGTTTTGGCACAGATATAGGATGGATTGAGGCCTTAAAACAGGCAACAGAATCTTCACAAGGGATGACAGCACTGAAGACCACCAGGATGGCAGATTCATCTGAAATTCATCTGCTGGTATGAGTGAACCATGAGGAGAATATTTCTGTTATCAAACAGCAATTTCATATCAATTTAAGTGACCTGACCCTGTAACTCACACAAGCAATCTCATTAAAAATAAAACTGTAAAAAATCTGCAAAGCATTGCTGCATTGAACATATGAAACCACCATGCTGTACTCAATGGCAAAACAGACAAAGTAAAAGAATAAGAGGAGATGAAATAAAAAAGTAAATGCTGTATTTCAACATGCAAACCACAGCAAACAATGGAAATACTGTGAAGATATGAAGAAAGGAGAACAGAAAGCAATGAAACACCATCTACTGTGTCTTCTTGGTCAGGGACCAAACCCCAAGGTATTTGTCTCTCAGATTTTGTATATTAAAACACCTGTACAAAGCATTCAGTAGTTTACCAAGTTTCTCAGCATTTCTTCATATTCTATTGTATCATATGAACTATGACCTGCCTTCTGGAAATCATGAAAATACCATATTGTTTTATATACACCATACCTTATTTTATCTATATTATTGTATCTTATTGTTCCAAAATAAGCACCACAATTTGTTTTAACAAAGATGAAACGAAATGAAATACTGAGAGTGATCAAGTGTTGAAAAACAAGCTGGCATTTGCCTATTGGTTTGTTATCATTTCTATGTTTTTCTAATAAGGTTAAAATGGTGTCAGTAACATTTGATACAAAACGAAGGATGAAGCTAACTGAGCCATATATGGTGCACCCCTTTTTTCTGCAGTAACTTGCAAAACCAAGAACTTAGTAAACTTGGATGATGACTTGACGGGCATACGGTTATGACTCAGCTGCACTATAAAGGAGAGCAGACATACCAATAAAACTGTGTGTCAGGGCACAAACCAACTGCTAATTTGTGTGTGTATTTATACCGAGGTGCACATATTTTTTAACATATATATATATAGTTATATGTTTTATACCTATATATGCACACCCTTAACATTGTTTCTGTAAAATATCTTATCCTGAAAATCCTCCAAAGGCCCCTTGAACAAGTGTACGGCTTGTTTTACCCAGCAATTGAGTTCCAGGCTGAATTTGTTAGACAATCCAAAAGAACATTTTTATCTGGCGGTTGCCTTACCATTACTATTCAGGGTCTTCATAATAACTTCCATTTGTGCAAACTCGTAGTTGTAGTCTGGTTCTGAAGAAGCTTCACTAGCTGCATCCAGATCATGCTCTCCTAAGGAAGTTTCTTTCTCAAGGTCTTTCAGCCAATCTCGACGTTTCCTCTTTGGTAAATTGATTCTGAGCAAAAATGGAAATTCAGTTTATACAAAAAGTTTATGTGGAACAATGAAAGGAAAAAAAATAGGCTGAACGTAAAGTGGGTGGAATATAAATATCAACTATTACCTAAAAAAGTGGTTGTTTCCCCATAATATTCTATCTCCATGCCATAACTGAGTGACAGAACATACCAGTGCACCATTTACACAGGATCTGAAAGAAGAAAATACAACTCTAGTGAAATCCTGAAAATAAAAGATTGAAGAGCTGCTATTTCTCCCATCTACTGACAGCCATTTGTATATGGTAACAAACTTGCTAGGTTCTCATGAAAGGAACAATGGGAAAGTTACTGGTCTGATTCCTATTGTCAGAATTAGCACCTTTCCCCTCTGCCTCTGGCTGGCACAACTCTTCAGTAAACACACAGACAAGGTTGATTTTGGTTGCAAAGTTTTCTTTAAATGCCTGTTTCTCAAACTGGGTCACTGCCTGTTTCTTATAAACATTCTAAACTTGACTGTATGCAAATCCTATTGACAGAGCCCTCCAAGACACAACTTAGTCAACACTGAGTTGCAAAACACGCTGTTAACATATTCGGCATTCAAGCGTAAGAAAAGATTCTTAGATCCAAGCTTTATTCTTTCAACAAATGGAGTCTCTATTATTAACAAGGGTCTATTTTTGTGAACATCTGGTATACTGCTGTATTTCTTCATAGGTTTCTTTGTATTTAAGTTTCAATCACAAAATGGGAAAAATTGAGCTGTTGAACTTCTGCATGTGTGAGTCACAAAGCAGTCCATTTTATGCGAAAGGGGAAAAAACTTCAGTAAAATGAAAAAGGCCTTTTTAGATGCAGTGTTCTCATTTCAGCTGTCTCATGTAAGTCAATACAGACATGTAAGCATTTCATTTTAAATCAGATCTTTATTTAACTTTTTTCAATGAAATTCTGGTAGCTAAATTTCTGATGATACTATTATCTTAAGAAGAGTTACTTAAGCATTGCAGATCAGGCATGAGTAAAACAAAATATGTTTTTTCCACTGACATGTGCCTTTGTTCCTGCCAGTCAAAATGACTGATTTCCAGTACAGTAACACTATCTCCACAAGCCTGAATCCCATCTGTTTGAAATTTCGTACTGTAGGCTGCAGAAGAAAAATACAAATGCATTTTACTAAAGGAAGAAGGAAAGAAATTGGATTTTTTACGTGTCTCTCAAACTTTAGTTTCTCATGCTGATACTAATCTGTACATTATTTAGATACTCTAATTTCAGACAAGCTATTAATGACTATTAACAAGGACAAAGGTACTGCTTATCACATGCCATTGAAGATCAAGTGACAAAGACATTTACAATTCCACCCAAGGAGCCACAATGCCCCTGGAATGAAAAATAATTAAAATACGGAAGTAGAAACAAAGGGTGAAACATGACTCTACACTGCATATTAACTAGACACATCAGTAATTAAGGATTTAGAAAAGAATTCAGATCTTTAAAGCACCTCTTCCTCACGATATATTGAATTTTACAACAGGAACTACTCATGAGGCACCATTTATTCTCTGCCATCAAGATACAGGCTACTATCCCATCACACAGGCCAAGGACAGCCAGAGGCATCTCAGGGATCTCGCTACTACCCAAGATCCAGACAGGCAATGGCCCCTCACTCCTACCAAATACCTTCTTTAGATGGTTTATTCCAAGCCAAACCATTGATAGCTGGTTGCCCTGCAGAGCAGGTGGATGGGTGTTCACATGTGCAGGGAAATCTTAGTTTTAATCGCTGAATTTTCCTCTAAGTATCTGTTTAAGTCAACTGTATTGAAAATACTCATTGATGAGAACATAAGATATTTCTGTCTGTGTAAAATAAAAATGCATGAAAGTCATCTTCTGTCAAAGAAAAGCAAATTTCCATTTCAATGGAAAGTGCAGCTGATCTTCCTTACCTTGCATTTTCTTTTGGCGTGAGTGTAACTTCTCCATCTAAAGCAATATCAATCTCACAGTGTTCTGGTTGGATTCCTATACCAAAGAGCTGTATATCCTGAGAAGTATCTGCACCAACTCTTGTGTGATCCTAGAAAAGAAGCTGTTACTAAGAGACAAGCAAACTACCACTGTTGACATAACTAAGAAAATATTAGCTGAAGTGCTGAGACTGCACAGTTTGTGTCTGTCGAGCAGAAATGGTGCCATAGCAGATCTGAATACTGCAACAGTCACACACAAACTGTTGTTCTGCCCTGAACTTCATCTTCATAGTTTTAGCTAAAGCAAAATTAAACACTTGACACACAAATTCTGATTTTAAAGTATTCTCATACTATGCCTGCATACATACATTAAACACAAAAACCAGAAGAAAACTAGCCATGTCATATAGGCATAATTAAGAGAACAGCATGGATAGCAAAACAAGGTGCAGAGTTCTCTGCTTTTCAGAAGACAGCTATACAGCAACTCAAATGTACTATTCTCTACATAATTCCAAGTCTTATTTTAAATTCTGCTGAAACAGTTTATTTTGTTAGTGTTTGAGATGTTGTGTTTTATTTGCTAGCGTTCAAATGCAGAAGCCCTCCTTCAGCTACCAAAGCAGAAGAGTCTAAAAATAGACAGAATAGTCTTTCATATATTATTGACAAGCAGCTTACATTTTCTGCAAACTTACCAGGTTTGTATTTGACACTACTTCACTCTGACATGGGAAATGCTAAACAGAATGGTACAAGAGCTACCAACACTGGGAAAATACATTCCTGTAAATTTTTAACAGTGCTTCTCTTAACCCTCTCTCTGATATGCTTCCCTGTCATTGAAGACTCTGTTGCTCTTACTGATTACTACTAAACATCATCTCTTTATGATTAACTCTTTGCATATTTAAAGCAATCCCCAACTCCCTAACAAAAAGAAGCATCTAACATGAAGCTCTTACTTCAAGTTCAGGCCAGAAGGCAACCCTATGCACATCCTGCCTGGAAAAGCTAGAATTGATCTCAACACTGGCACACACGGAGCATTTCTCCCACTGTTGGCAATCATGAGATCAATTTGGAAAACAGTGAAGCTGAACTGCAAAGGGAGAACAAAAGCCCAAACAGTAGGAGGAGGCCTATCCTATTTTGCTGCAGCAAAAACATCTACATCCCCTCTGAGTAACAAATTAGAGCCAGAAATTCAAAACAAATGCCCTTCTGTTCTGTGTAAATATCCAGTTCACATCCTTACCTTTAAATAGTAAACCAAAAGCTCATTGAGCGCAGGGTCTGCATTCAGGTTCACCAGATAACACTTGTCATCCCCAACCTTGATACCTGAAGACTCAAGGGAGATTCCCATGCTCTCCAGCTGTCTTTGCCTCTCCTGCAAGAACAAAAACAGGTTAATCTTACCTGCTGCAATATGTAGGGACAAGCACAGAGGAACTAAACCTGAAGATGCACATGTTGAGTATGCATTCTGTGTATCACCACCAGACACTGCTCAGGTACCATAGGGTCAGCAGAATTTAATTTTACACACCAACCATAAAAGTTAGTAATCCTCAAACATCTGCCTCCCCAAAGTGCAGTTTACTTAAGCAGTCCTATTAAATTTATTAGACTTACCCGCACAGCTCTGTTGAGTTTATTAAACCTACTTGTAAGTAACACAATGTGGTTTTGTGTCTTCATGTTAGTAAAAAATGAATGTCAGTTCCAATTACTTCGAAGATAACCATAGTCATAGATGATTTAGCAAATAGCATGCCACAGTTTAGGCTTATTCTTCTGCAGTCTTATTATTAATTCAGATAAAGCACTTACTTGATCAAGTGTGTCTTTCTTTTGCTACAGTTTGGGTGTTGGGGTTTTTTGTTTGGCTGGTTAGGTTTGGGTTTTCCCCTTACCTATTTATTTATTTAAACAATGGTTGCACCAAAGCATGCTTCTGGAACATTAGGACTAGAAAGGGAAACCGACAACATTTGTTCTACAAGCTATGGATGGAGGAAATGATGGAAAAGTACACTGGAATCCAGAAGGAGGGTTTTTCTGAACAAGAATAATAATAATAAAAAAATATCAGTGACTACATGGACTACATTTTCCTTTTCTGGTCAGAAATCACTAAAAGCAAAAGCAAAAAATACCACCCACTATTCTGATCCTTTTGTAATTCTTCATTTTCTTAGTCACTTCAAGAGAAGCATGTTCAAGTCCTGCAGTGCTCTTATAAATAAATGAGCTGTCCAAACATATTTTGATGCTTTATTTAAAAATAAAATATCTCATGATCTCATGACACAGTTAGATTTAAGCTAACAAAATTTAGACTTAAAAAAAAAAAACTACCCAAGAAACAAACAAACAAACCAACCCACCTCAAAACCAGAAACAAGGGGAAAAGACAAAAATTTAGAGACATTTCAACTAGCTGTTGGGAAAACAGCATAGTCCACTAAAGCTCATGAAGTTCAGCTGACTAGTACTATATGAGTATCTGGCTTTCCTCCTAAAAATTTCTAAAGTACCTGTGCAATTTCTTCTGTTTTCCTTAGCTTTTCTTCCCAGGTGACTGTTAACTCTTTTATTAGTTTTTCAGATTCTTCCAATTTTTCCTTCAGTTCTGGTGCCTTCATGGCCTAAAAGGTAGAAATTAGCAAAAACCCTCAGTTATTCTTACCACTGCTGGCACAAGGAAATTGAACACAGCAACACAATATCAAATGCTAGGTGTATAGAGCTCTACTTTATCTCCAGATTTTTCATGGTAGAAGTTGAAGAAATAGGTCACTTGCAAAGGAAGAGAACAAAAACAACATATAAATGGTCCAGATCTGAAATTGACATAGCTCCAGAGCTAATGGAAAGAAAAAAAAAAAAAATCTCTGGGTCTGGCCACTCAAACTTCACTGTCTGTATAAAAATATGTGAGTATTTTAAAACTTATAATTCCTATCTGTCTGAAGTTCAAGTGCACATTCTTTTTCCCAACAGTAGTTTCAAATGCAAATTCCTCTAGACATTTAGCCTTCCATTCTGTCTTGGTTTTGTAAGTGTTCCTAGAGTTGCATTAAAGCTTTCAGACTGGCCCTGTTGATTACCTTCAAAGGGAGGCATATTCTGGAGCTAACACAGGCTTCTCATTTCACAACAGGAAACAAAAGCAAAGGGCTTGAATATGTCCAGTGCCAAGTAACAACTGAATAGGCTGGCCTATAACCCTATATAACTGTTTTTAACAAAAGGTAGAAGAAAAAACACTTAACAAAATAATTAGTAAGACTTTGGACACCTTCCTACTGATTGTGTTCAGCTGCAGCCTGCCAACATAATTAACAACATCCTATAATAATATTTTCTGAATTAAAATAAGGGCTTAGAACAGGCTTTTATTTATGAAAAAAGTGAATGGTTCCTTTTCCTTAAAGATTTTCCCATTTCAGTCTATAAGGAAGTGTTCATATGAGTAACACTATTCCTTAAACGAAGATGAAATTTAAACACCGCACAATTTACTCTCAAACACAGTTCTGTTCCTTTTCCACCAGTACTTTGTGTCTTGCCTGAAAAGATCAAAAATATTTTCCGATCTGTTAAGTGCCTAATTTGTCCACATATCCTGGATACCAAATAAACTATCCTACCTGAATACTTAATTCTTCAATTACAAGTATAAATCTAAGCATCAATCACACAGTGTCAGCTATTAAGGCAGTGAAGCAAATTGCTGATGGTTTTCAGTGTTGCATTTCTGACAATTTTTAATAGATTTTCACAAATGTCAGAGAGAAATGTCCCCTAAATTTTGTCATCCAATAACAGATTTATGACTTCTCACACTTTTCCATTTGACATTACATATAGTCCATCAATGCAAAAAAAAAAAAAATTCTGCTAATATTCTAACTAATTCTAACTAATTAGTTATTCTAACTAATAAGTGAGTCTATACAATGAAGATGTAATCTAGCTCTTATCTGTGCTGCATAAATTATTGCTTGGCCTGAAGTTCCTCAAGAATCGAAAAGGGTCACCATCAGTACAATGTTGTCCTGATTTAAAAGTTTTTAAAGATAAGCATACATTATGATGGATTCAGGAAAAAAGGTTAATTATTTTTTAAAAAAGGAAAGAAAGAAAGAAGAATGGGTGCAAGACTTTTCCACATTTTGTAAAAAAGCTAGTCTTCCACACGGAACATGACATTTCCTTGGGAAACTCATTTTACATTGTACTGTGAATAAAGTTACCTCAGCTTGTGAGAGCTGTTCTTTCAGTTTTTCAACTTCTTCACGTAATTCTCTGATGACCCTAGCATTTGGATCTTCATTCACCACAGCATGATTAACTATCCTTTTGGCTCTGTCTGCGTATCTCAGAGTTGAGAGTGTTTCTTCGTAGTTGTCTGCTGCTGGGCTAATTGTGGCTATCATGGCGGTTTGGCTGTTTCCTCCCAAGTTGTCCTGTAGTGCAGCCACAGAAAGTTCAAGGGTTAAAAATTGTTCTGAGACTATACAGTGTCTTCACAAAGGCACTGAAAGTACTATTCAGGCACTGAAATAGCACTCTGGATATAAACTAATCTGTATGTTCCATAAACATTTCTAGCCACCTCTACCACTTTTGATTCCATTACAACTGAAAATAGTCAAGTAGGATTTTACAAAGAATTAACACAAGATACACTTAGCTGTCCATATTACTTGGAATACCATAACTACGAGAGTTCCTTCACTCATTTCTTCAAAAAAAGATGAGAAGTCCATACACAGAGGCGTACTACAATGATCCTACAAATGAGTAAGCTGACATCTTGTGAACATGGTTAACAGAAAATATAAATTACCTTGAGAAGCCAAGTGAGTACAGAGTCTCTGTAAGGCACAAACTTGTTTTTCCCCTTCCCTGCTGCTTGGTCAGCAAGTGATGATATAACCAAGCCCAATGTTGAAAGTGATCTATAAATGAAAAACAGCAGAACAGCTTTAACACATATTCCAAATGCAGATTTAATAAAACACAGAAAAAGGGATTGTTCTGCAGAGCTTCAAATCCAATTTTTAAAATAACATAGAATAATTTAAGCTGGAAATGACCACCAGAGATCAGCTAGCCCATTGCCCTGCTCCAAACAAGGCAGTGTATTTCTTTAAAGTTATACATTTGGAGGAAAAAAATTGGTATCAACAGTGTTTCATCTCAGTTGGTACTAAGATCATATTTCACAAAGACTGAGACTATGTTGAAATATTTAGAATAGTTTGAAAAGTGTAAAATAGACTGCTTCAGTATATGAAAAATCACTGCCCTTGATTAGACATCTACCTTTTCTCAGAGGATAAAAATCTTTCTGATTTGGACACTGTCTCATGACAGTGTTACAAGTCACTGTTGGCAGCACAGCAAGAACCCCTGTCTCTGGGAACAATGTTTTAAGAATGCTGACTCAAATGCCAACTAAAACGGAACAGTTCTCCAGCCATAAGGAGGCATCCTCAGAACAAATGCAGCTATGGCCCAGGAGAACTCGTCTGCCTGGTGACCAGCCAGCCATCACAAAGCCATAGAAGGCTGCTGATCAGAAGCAGCAGATTAGGAGATCCCTTGACAAATGGGTTGGGTAAAATTGAGGTAGAGCCTCAGCAGCTTCTTCTGGGGGGCATAGACCAAACAATCTCCCAGTTACAAAAGTGCTGCACAAATGTGAAAGAGAAAAGCCCCCAAAGTGCTTAGCAGACAGCTGCATCCCAAACAACACTCTAAAATTGTGAAGGAAATAGCCAACTCGTTCCTTTTGGTACAACTTCTGCCAATAGGGGTAACTGTGTCAGCAATCCATGCAAAGCATATATGCGCTATATTATGCAATTCTTATACAACCCTGTGTAAATTTTAAGTGACATCAGGGCTCCTGGGCTGAGTATGTTTAAGATAATGAGCTTGTTGAGGAGCCTGAGAATATTAAACAGATGCCTAAAGGGTTTTAAAACAGACATCGCTGAAGCCCAAGAGAATTCTGGGTCTGTCACACTCATGCTCAAATATCCAGCTACTCTCTTTAAGTACCAAGAAAAAGGCTTCAACAGCATTGCAATTAGATTGTCAAATAAATCTTTAATTGTACTGTTCCACTCCACCCTCTTGTGTTTTCTTTTCAAAGAAGTAATACTATTGTGGTTTATAGGCAGCATTTGCACAGTATTTATAATAGAGCCTCAGTGCTGCTTGAAACCACCACTGGTTTGGAAATAACACTTAGAAAATGACAAAAATATTGCAGAAGAGTATTTCAAGGAAGATATCCAGGGGTAAGCTAACAAGAACCACTACATGTGCCGCAAAAGGTGTCTCATATTGCATAAAAAGATAGCGTAGACCTGGGAGCAAAATTAAAAGAAATTTAAGGAGACGCTAGGTAATCTGAACTCCCAAGAGAGCACTCTATTTTGTAAATTTGCCTGTAGGACACCTTTCTAATTCACCTCCGAAAAATTCACAGCAAAAACAGAAAGTTTAATTTTGTGGCCTAAAGAAAAGCCCAATAACCTCTGAATATTTGTGAGGGAAGGATAGATAAAGGTGAACTAGTTCTTGCTTCCAGTCTCTGACCTCCACAGAGAGAGATGACAGCATGCTAAACATGCAAGAGCAAACAGTAGGATGCTCCATGTTGCTCTATAGCAACCTCCACCAGCACAACTGAAAAGCACCACCAGCATACTCCCAATGGAGTCCAAGGAGTATAAAGCAAAAAAAAACTACCCTGGACTACTTTCCTCTGATTCCTCTTTCCCTCTTTAAATGAGGGGAAGTGTGGAAACCAAAGCCAAACCCTGAGGGAGGGGAAGAAATGGACAGTCAGAAGGGAAGTAGGAAGAACGGGGATTCAAAAAGACCTGTGATTGGAAACTATTTCCCAACTGGGCTGCAACACCAATTTGAGTTATGGGTACTGCATTTTAATGAAAAGGAAATTATAAGGTACATTTTATTGACATGGGATTTTAAAAATGTGATAATATTACTGTTCCTTATAAATACTGATCTTATTTTAAGAGCAACTGTTAACATCTGCAATAAAAGCCAAATTGGAATAATTTATGTAATTTGCTTGAGATTTCATAATACAAAGCTGTTTAAAGACTTTAAGGGAAGCAGCAAAAGAAATGGCTGCCCAACAAAATTACAGGACTCATCAGCTGCTTTGCTTGATGCCGACTGATGCATCAGAGATCTTTCATTACTCTGATCCTATCTCACGGTACTTACACAATGAATCAACCAGAAGGCCTAAGCCCACAGCACACAGCAGACTGAGTCAGTCCAGAAGAAGCAGAGTGGACTTGCTGCAAGATTACAGGAAAGTGCTATTTCTGCACACTGTCTGTTCTCCTTGTCCCTGTTCCTCAGGCACGACCAGGTTGTCCTTGCTAGTGGGCAGTGGGAAGCTTGCACACTCCCACCACAGGCCTGAGCCAGCAGCATTCAAAAGAAGTGGCACTTCCCCATCATAGGGAAACAACTCTGTCCCTAAGTGACACTCATTCAGGCTACTTCTGTACAATTTAGAACCAAATTCTTCAATGAACAGAACCCGCTTTTCTATTAGTTAGCTCTGAATACTAAAACCCTTAAATCAGCTTGGAGCCAAGACCTTTCCCAACCCATTCCTTGCCTCCGCCTACATCTTCTTTTAGCATTCTAAAGTTAAAATGACAACAGCTGTGATTTTACTAATCAGGGATAAAATTGCAGACTGCTCACAGAAAGTATTTTTTTTCTGTAGCCACTAATTGACAGATTGTTTATTCTGCTTCCTCCTACAACTGTGTTCTAGAAGTTTTTTGACTACACCACAAAGAGTTGTTAAGCACCTCCTTTTCTACACTGGGTATGGGAACTAGCACATCCTGGGGAGGAACAAGCACATCCAGCTTTCCTATTAGGTATGGCAAATCTCCCAAAAACCTCCTTTACCAAGGCAACTCTACATCAGCTCTGAGAAAAAAAACAGAAGTCATCTCTATTACAATGAGAGGAAGATGATGACACAAAATGACACAACTCTCATTTGCTTCAGTAAGTGGGAGAGTAGCCCCATCTGCAACATGCTGTCCCCACAACAGGAAAGAACATTTTCAACAGGAAAAGTTGTGGGACCAAGGTGGCGTCTACCACAGCTCTAGCCAGTTTTCATCAGAAACAAACGGTACAGACACTAAATAAACAGGCACATTATTTCCACATTCTTCTTCAAGGCAATAAAACATAAAACAAGCAGCAAGTTTACTTCCCAGCAGCTCCATGTTTTATCTCAATTAACATAACATGCGATACCAATACATGTTACTGGGGTTTTTAATAAAAGAAACATAATAAGAAAAGGAGCTGTCATAGTAAGGTATATGGTTTAAATATACTGTATCACTACAGAAGAAAATATTACCTTTCCCTAATGAGTAACTTGCAGTGCACCCTAAAGAAGATTGCACACAACGTTCTCCAAAGAACTAGTCTGATTAAACACGTACATCAATTTTGAGGCTTAAAAAAGTCAGACTTCATTAAAGCTCCAACAGCAAAACTCTAACAGAAGACACCAAGCACAGCACTAAGAATCCTCTTTCGCCTATCAGTTCCAAAAGAGATTTCGAATAGAGAATGTTAAATAAATGGACTAAATAATACAGACTTATTTCATATAAGAATTTAACCGAATGGAAAATGTAGAGCTGTCCAGTTTCCTTCTAAAAATACCTTTTACAAAAATGTTTGGTGCTTTTATTTGAAGTTCTGTATTGCCAAAGAGGTTCAGCATGGGCAAAACAACCCTCTCCTACTGCACTGATACCATACAAGTTTAACACCGAATAAATATCCTAAAAGGAAAAAAAAAATTCAAGTCTTTCTGTATCTGTAGTTATATTTGCAATTTGTTAATGGCTGTTGGGAGAGTTGGCATTTGAATTTTTCCCCCCAAAATTAGAAAGAAACATTTAATTTCACCTCTGTTTATGCAAAATACAAATACGGTTTCTGGTAAAACCAATCTGAATTTAATTAGGAACCTGTGGGGTAAGGTTACAGTATCTGCTATTAGGCAAAGACAGCCACATCATTTTGTTGCATAAGAACTATGCCAATGTGGCTACCAATGTGATGCATTAAACACAAAGTAGATTAGAAACTAAGATAGAAAGAGCAAACGTTCAAATCAACAAGAGGTAAATTTAAATCACTCTAAGTATTTTGCTGTGCATACACACATTGTGCTGTCATTGTTAACTTAAAATACCAAAACATTTTGTAACATTTTAGAATAAATTGAAAAAGCGATAGCTTTTAATGTAACAGTTAGACTCTTTCTTTCCCAGAAAATTAGTATATTAAGACAGCAGTAATAGTGTGCTAAATTCTTGCTTTTGGACAATAATGCAGTAATTATGGCTAAAAACATGCTTTGAAACTTGTCACTGCTTGAGCACAAATGCCCAAGGCAATGCTAAACCAACACAGCTTCATTCTGATCCGATTTTCTCAAACTGTGCGTTACACCCTTAGATATTTTAATTCATGTTGGAACAAAGCCATTCAACTCTGCAACTTTGCATTCTTCCTTGAGCAGATGATGAGACAAACACATGAGCCTGGGGACAGGGTGTATAAATGAATCACAAAAGGTATATGCTTAATTAAAGAGCACTGCTGTCACTTTTTCCAGATAAAATTCATATAGCCCTCATCTGAGTCACGTATGAATCAGGATCCCTATCCCAGTGTCAGGAAACACATGCTGCTCAGCACAGAGCAGCTGAAAGAGCCGTATTGAACTGCTTCTGATGAAGCTCATTTGAGCTGACTTGTGACAAGCACACCAAGAGGAGGCCAGGGAACCAACAGCGATTCCTTAGATTAGGCTTTGCAGCCTGCGTACGCTGATGTCTTACTTGTTTATGTTGCTGCCTTCCTTCAGGCGCTCTCCTGCAGCTCCCGTTTTGGACACTCTCTCGCTCCCAGCCAAATCCACCAGGCTGACCTTGCTGACCTTCTCTCCAGAATTCTGCACAGATGGGACATGGGAGAACAACAGCTAAGAAACACTGGCATGAAGCACCAACACACCTGACACCAGCACCATGAAACACTGTTCTTCATAGTAATGTGGGTTAAAGCACCACATTCAAGACATGAGAGAAGAAGGAATTATCAGAGGTCTTATAGCTCTTTAAAAGTCACCCATCTATTTTCTAGTAAAGGCTTGAAGCACTAAGGAACCAGAATCAGCCATGTGCTAACATCAATTACCTTATGGCAGAGTAGGCCATTAAAACACATTAGCTCCAGCAACAGTTAAGACCTAAGAAGGTTTCACGGTGCCAATATAATTTAAAAAGTGATCTAACTGTTTGTTTTATCTGGTGTGCTTCCTCACTCTTCCAGGGTTCTCTCAATCTCAATTACTGGACCCCGTGGCATCAAAAGTCAAAGCACAGCTAAACAGAGGATGTATGTGGAAGAGGCAAGAAGAAGAAGAATCCTCCACAACTTGATAAATTAAACAACAGAAATACGTACACCAGAATGCAGGTCGTAGAGGGTCTGAGTCACTATAATATTGAACACAGCATGAGAGCGGCTGCTTTCTTCATTCATGTTGGTTGCAGCAACTGTTCGTGATTTGTTTCCCTCTGACATCAGTGACTCAATATCCTAGAGCAAAAAGAGTAAAAAGTGATGCTAGGATAAAAGCAAAGTATTGTGCTTGCTGAACAAAATCCCTGTCTAGGTGGAAGGGTGTGTACATGTGGGAGAGAGGAAGAAGGGAAGGTAGAAGTAATGAGAAAATTCTTTGCACATTTTGAGATGTATTGGTGCAGAGGGCATGTGAGTCCACAGAACAATATTAAATCATATCTCTGTTTTAACTGCTGCACTTAAAAGCCCAGCAAGTACAGTCAATGCACCTTCTCCTTATCTGCTGCTGAAATACGCTGGTGACATCCACATTACAAATCATATTGTTTAATGCCAACAACCTGGCCAGCACAGATTCACTTACACAAGTGAACACAGGGCATCTCTTTATTGAACTGCACTAATGCTATCTTCACTTAATTGGCTCAAAAAGTTTCCTCACTTCAACCTCTACCTTCCCGCATGTGTAAAACAAAGATGACTATGCAGAGCCTGATATATGTGCTTGCTGAGCCTTCCAAAACAATTTCAGAAGTCATCAGCCAAAACTTAAGCATGAACAACACTTAGTAGAATTTGCACAAAGGAGTCATGCTTTCAAAGTAAGCAATTCACCATAAAGGCTGCAAAAGCAGTTTTTATAACTGTATAATATGCACAGATGCTGCAGAAAAATAAAAAACCCATAAAAAAGCAAAACATAACACTAAACAAAGAACTAATATTTTTTAAAAAACACTTCCAAATCAGTTTCCTCATAAAAAGAAAGTCCTGCATGATTCATAAAACTGAACTGCTTTAATTATTTCCATTGTGCCTGTAGTGGTTCATTGGCTTCCACAATACTAATTTATTTGAATGTGTTTTGGTAAATCAGGTGGGCTTAGATGCTGTTGTGATTTAAGTTATGAATTACCTATATACACACCTATATAAAATAGAATGTAGTATTCAACAACAAAGTCAAATTCATGCTGTAAGACTAATATCCTTATTTTAGAATCCTCATATTTCCTGTGTCAAGCAAGCTTTGTGTTCATGGCATATACTACATGCAGTGAAAACTGCAAATTAGCGAGATACCACTACTACATTTGTAACTAACACAAAGGCAAAACTAGTGCTTCCCACATGAAATAAATATTCCTGAAGAACTAGGGAAGATCTTTGTAAGTGCCGGAGACCATAATCACTCAAGAACCAAAATATCTGGATAGACATTAGTTTACCTCTTCTGAGATTCCTATTGCTCGTGTACATAGGTTTTATTTATAAACTTGTCCCCAGTTTAGATTTACCTCAAAGTTTGTAACAGCCAGCTGAGACAGGCCATCAACATATGGACCCAACACCTTGTGCTCTCGAACCTTGAGGGACTGCCGACTCCTATGGAATAAAGTACATTTTATGCACAATCTACTGATTAGCATGGATATCCAAAAACTACTGTGATATGAAATAAGTACCTTTTGTATAGCAGAAGTCAATTTATGTCTTTTTTTAATTGTAACAGGAAGAAGAAAGTATTCCAGAATTCATAACTCAAACAATAAGGACTCAAACCAATCTAACCAGTTTTGATCTATATACATGAATTATTTTTAATGCATCCTCCCACCCCAGTATTTGTGGCTGGAACAAAACCTGAAATGCCTTAATTGGCAGAAAGAATGCTGAGCAAAAATAGGAAACTAAAAATCCTCCCTCCAGCAATTTGCTAAATCTTCAATTCTTCTTGCATTTTCTACACTTTATTGACACGTACCAAGTCTCAAATCTACCTTTTTAACTAATTTGCATACTTCTTCACCTTCTGCAGTTATGTTCAAGAATGAAATATAAGTCACATTTATCAATGCTCAGCTGAAGAAGTCCTATCAAACTACTTTCTGTATACACATTTCCAAGCCAGAGCACCTAACCAGTATTTCTGTGCAGACAAAACGGAAGAAAGAATTCCTAAGTATATTCTAAGGTGTCACCCTTCTACATTCAAAAAGTTCAACATCTAAACCATAAGGACCAATAGAAGCTTCAAATTTCTCCTAGCTGATGAAAATTCCTACACAAATACTGCCTGGATCATCTGGCAAAAAGACTCCAGAATTTACTTGTATATGGTCTTGCTTTCTGGTGGTAAAGTACTTCATACAGTATTTGTTTGCATCAGTAGAATGGTTAATGTTTAAATTTAATGTTTAAATTGATCACACCAGTTGCTACTTCATATACAAGATTCATATGAATATTCTCTTTTTTCTGGTGTTTGATATCTAATCCTCTCTAAAGAAATCACAGAAACATACATTCTGAAAAAACTTTCTCAGGAACTTCCAAAACCAATTCCTATTTTTAGAGTTTTAGACAAAAATGCAGAAGGCTGTGGGGGAAAGTGAAGCTACTCACCCTTTTGGGTCAAGCAGATCTCTGACTTTCTCATTGTAGATTTCCATATAGGACACTTCGACTTTAAAAGTATGAGATTCATTTTCTTCTACAGAGATTCTCTGAAATAAAGCACAACAGAGCCGTGGGATCAGACCCAGCTGCTCTGCATTGCCCATCATGGAAAAGGATTTTCCTGAACCTAAAGGAAAAAAACGAAAAGAAAATGCTTTAGAATATATTTTCTGAATTACTCATTAGTTTAAGAAGCACATTTTAATTCTCTTTTTATTGCTCCAGGAGCATGTATCAGAACAACATGACATCCTATTCCAGACAGATAGCTTATTCTTTGGACAAGGTAGAGGTAAACAAAAAGAGAAATTATCCAGAAGGTTTCTTTCAGCAGGGACATTACTTGGGACCCCTTGGAACACACTTAAACACTAGAAACTGAATCAGCCTTACATAGGAGCTACTCCTTTCAGGCTTTGAAAGAGGCCCCAACAGGTAGCAACCAGGATCACACTGACAGAGCTGCTTTTAAGAAATTCACTTGTCACTGGTTGTGCTAACTGTATAGGTAATATCATGATATTTCAAAATACAATTTTTAAGTGTTATCTACCTTAATATTTATGTTTTGTTGTTCTCACTTCCCATGTGCACAAAGTGCTCTTCCCCTACAGAGCACTCACCTGTCTGTCCATAGGCAAAAATACAAGCGTTATATCCCTGAAAGGCCTTTTCAAGAATTCCTTCTCCAAGGCACTTGAACACCACTTCTTGACCTAGAAAAGAATTGGTTTTGTTTATTTTAAATTGTATAACATAATAAAATTGTCGGAAAACAAGAATAAAAAAGGCTTGGACATTATTTTTTACTATTGAGAGCACTGATGAATGAGCATATTCATCATGTACAAAAGTGATAAGATCAAAACTATTGCCTGATCGCAGTGTAACAGCTGCCTGTGTTTAAATATATTGCTGATTATCTTGTGAAGGGAGCAGTTCTTCAAAAGTTGTCACATAAGTTGAATGCTTAGAAAATAACACAGATGTCTAAATTTTTTATTATTTTGGTGTAGTTTCTGCAATTAATATTCATTATTTAATCACAAATTATACCCAAAAGAGTTCTGTAACAAAATTTCAACGAAACCCATTGGTGAACTGGGACATTAGGGGCACATAGGAATACAAGTAGTTGTTCTCTTGGGAACTGGCCTCAAGTTTCACCATAAGCTATTAAGAGTTACCCTGTGGCAAGGTGATGTTGGAACCAAGATAAAAGCATTCCAATGACTTTCAGGGAGAAAATGCATATTAGGTGGCTGTGAGACTTCAACAGAGCTGTTTGAGGACATATTCTGCCAAATCCATAATTTGAAACGTCAGATGCAGAATTTCATAGTCTGAAAATTGTCTCCCTGAGCAGGCAGATTTTAGACGCACCTCAATCTTTGACATGTAGCAGATGAAAACAGTCATAGTGGTTGATTTTGTTTGGTTTTTTAATAGGAAAGACCAGAATCTGTACACCACAAAGAGGGTCAGTGTGTTGTCTGCTTTGAGTTCTGATCAGACAATTACACCAGCTGTGTGCACGCCCAAAACAAGAAGAGTTGAGTTAAGGACAGGATTTTTTCACCTTCTGGTGTATGGTTTTAAACTTGCATTCTCTGCCTGGTGACTTTCTGTGATCAGCTGCCTCTCTCATCTTGGTATGGGAGTTTCAGCAATTGTCAGTTAGGAGAAATTATTTCTTACACTGGATGCAGTAGTGACTTCTGTAGTCTCAAAACGACATATACTGGCATAAAAAATATTCTCGCTACACAATTATTTATGAGAACATCTAACTTCTGTAGCCCAGGAAATTCCTGCAGATCCACCTCTGGAATGACTGCAGAATGTTTTAGAGGCGTGTAAATAGGACAAGAAAGTACATTACTTTTATTTGCCTTTAATTATAACCTAATTTCTTTTCTCCTGTAAAGAAAAAACTAGTGCAGCGATGCACTATCAAATGGTCTTTGTGTGTCTTTCTAGCTGAATTTCTAAAATTTCAAAGTGACACTGGACTTGGATTAACACAGTTCAGAAATGCTGAATATAGGAACTAAAACCAGAGGAAAATCTGCTGTATTCTGGAGTAACTCCATTTCCTTCACCATGCACATTCAGTCATTTCACATTCGACTAGGGGTCATTTGGTCATTTTTTAGTAGCTATGCTGAGAGAGCACTGTTCAACAACTGATGAACGAAATATATCAGCAGAAGATTTTACCAGGAATGTAAAATAAACAAAAATTTGCTTTCTAACCAGCTCCTGAGCACTTACTATCTTGCTGAGCAAGAACACAAAATCAAGCAAAGACTGGAGATGAGTATAAATATTATAAAATATGTATTTATATACGTTATACAGTGATTGCGAGCGGAGGATGAAACCATTTGTCAGAAGAGGAAAAAACTTCTATCACCCACTTCTGAAAAGCAATAAACCAGTAACCTCCTCCATGTTTCAAAAGGAAAAAAAAGCAAATACCAAAGTATTTTAAAACTGTGCATGGTCATAATGACCATAGGATGACCTACAGATTCTTTTACTCCTAAATATCAGGGAAGGAATTCACCTTAAATCTCAACAGCAAAGCTGGTTTTATTTTTCAGGAAATACTTAATTTTCAAACTGTCATCACAAACAGAAAATCAATCAGACACTGATATGTAACTCTAAAATGATATTTTTATTACATGTTTTAAGAGCTCAGCAATACCAACATAGACAAATGGGTCATTAAAGAGAGTTGTTTATAGTAAACGGTGAAATGATCGTAGGATAAAATAAGATTTGGTTTTAAGTGCACTCACAGAAAAGAACACAAAATGCTGAACTTCAATTATGGATATTTTATTAATTTGCAAATGCAGGGCACTGAGGGTAGCAGCATATCATCCATCATATTTTGCTATTTTTTATTAAGAAACCTCACTGCTTCCCCCATGAATTTTATTAGTGGGTCCGCAAAATGATTACAAACTCTGTATTATACAGAATTATGTCCATATGCGCTTACAGTCAAAAGAAATAATGCAGATCCAGAGCCTACACTGCTGCATTTCTGTTTTGCTAAATAAATCTGTACTGCCTGCAATTCATGCTTTTTCTTTTCTTCCACAGACGCCTAGCATTTAAAGAGGTAAGGTTTTAACTTATGACTTAATTTTAGCAAATGAGAGGAATTAAAAAAAAAAATTGCTTAAAAGGAGGATTTCCCCTACAATAATCCTTATTGTCTTTAAGATGGGAATTCCCAATCTTTCAGCTGGCTAAGACAATATACCATCTTACAGAGGCAACTAAAGGCCAGAAACATCCATCCTCTCTCCCACCTTCTGCTCAGAACAGGGGCAAGCTGAGGACAGAATTCCCAAGGCTGCCAGGGAGCCCAGGGTAACCAAATGAGCTGCCAGTTCTCACAGGCCAGGATCTCACCCCTGCTCATCCTTTTGAGGAAAGGGAAGCAAAGTCTGGTGAATTTTTCCTGCAGACCAGGAACAGCTTCAATGTTAAGTCAAAACTACAAATAGACAAGACACTTGTGTCTGCTCAAAATCCACAACTCCTTATCTCTCGTGAGGGTAGAAGGGTAGAGTTCTTTAAGCCAATTGCCTGGTTTGCTTCCTTTTAAAAAACAAAGTGCTGCAGTGAGCATACATATTTCCTATAAAATTAGATCTTAGCTCAAAGTCAGGTGTATAGCCTTTCAGGACAACACAGCCTGTAGAAACACAGAGCTGAGATTTCAGGCCAAACATGATGCAGGTTAGGGAGTTCATGAAAAATCCACAGGCAAGTTGATACAGTGTGGGGTCCTAGGAATGGACCTGCTTAAGTGCTCCAGTAGTTATTTATGCCATCTCTTGAATCCTTCCCAAACTGAAGGGTTTCTTTCCTTCCTTTTAAAAATCCACTTCATTAGGCTCTTACTGTTGTCCAGGCTTGTAAAAAGAAGTCTTTGTTCTCATCTCTGAGAATTTCTCAATATCCTCCTCTTCACCAAAATGCTGAGCAGTTATTTGTCTCTGTGAGCTTTTCAAGGCAAGCAGGTGTGTCCTTTATCCATGAACTGACTCTTCACCCATTCCAGTCAAGGACAAATGGTAATAAGCTGTTTTGCTTACTCTCAAAATGCCTCTACTGCAGCCTATAGACAAAGCTCATCTCTCTTTCAGATCAAGGCAAACTCATTCTGTCCTACAACCAAATTCCCCTCGCTCCTCAAAAAATACTTCATTGACTTCTTTTCCACCCCTTTCCAATAAGAGATCCATATTTTCACCGAACACCCAACTATGTCTTTCAAAAAAAAAAATCATCAGAAAAGAGGTGCAGAAGCTAGCATGGGATGATCAGCACAAACCATTCCTTGCTTGGAATGACACAGACACAAACTGTTCAGAAATGCACAGCTTCAATATTCAGTGTAAAAAACAAACAACCAAAAACAAACAAAAAGCCTCCCACACTGAAAGAGCGTAGGCTTAGATGGGATATATGGAAAAAAATTCTTTACTGTGAGGGTGATGAGGCACTGGCTCAGGTCACCCAGAGAAGCTGTGGAGGTTCCATCCCTGGGAGTGTTCTAGGAGAGGTTGGACAGGGCTCTCTCTAACACAGGATATCAAGTTGTTAAGAGCCTCCTTATCTTGGGGGACAGAGATCAGAGCACCAGTTCCACAAAGTCTTGTAAAGAGTTTCTCCTCTTCTGTACTCCAGACTCCCTGCTGTCTTTATGAGAGATAGTCCTGCAAGGACAGCTGCAAAGATGCCCTCTAGAAGTTTTTTGTCACACAAAGATTACCTTAACTATTTCTGTTGGTGATATCACTGGATCATTTAGAATTTTAGAATGCAGTTTCCATTTCAACAGAAAAAAAATTGCTAAAAAAGCAATTCTGCTGCCAACAGCAACAGTATAGCTATGTTTTCAAGTGCTGGAAAGATAAGGTAGGTACCTCCTGAACATGACTACAGAAAGAAAATAAGCCTTATGTTCAGCCATTTCTCATAGAAAAAAGAGATGGCTAATACCATTTCAGGGTCAGCCCTGCACCCCTGGAGCCTGAGAATTAAGTTTACCCAAACAGGAATCTTGCTCTTGAGTGAACAATATTAGTAAGTGCTGGTAGTACCATAGATTAATCAATAAAGTAAGAAATAAAGCTAGTCTGATCATGTGTGATAGTTTTAAAGATCCTGTAACAGATGTGCATTTCCAGGAGTGGATAAACTTTGGGTTTGTGGGCATTAAAAAAAATAACACGGAAGAGTTATCCACATATGTTGCCTGTGGTGCACACCATTCTGTGTGTTCTCATGTCCCACCTGTCCATCAGCAAAATCTTTAACACATGGTGATATACACAACTATGTATCCATTCAACATAATGCCAGATGAGCACATTTTGGTTTTGCACAAAAAGCGATGACTGATAGGCTAGCCTAGTACTGGTTAAACCTTTCATTCTATCATCTTCCACTGTATTTCTATGATACAGGTAAAAGGGTTTTTCAAGCAGCTGAATTTATAGCACATGCCTTTTCTAAGAATTTTACTTCAGCCTAAAGCTCATACACAACTTACATTTTCAAGCACTCTGGACTTAGCTTTCAAGCTTTACACGTGTTTCCTTTTAATTGTGCAACTCATCCCTGCTCTTGCCAATGACATTAAACTTACACATCCACAGAGAGCTGCCTTGGGCAGGGAGCGTTTAAGGCACCTAGCTTCCAGATCAGCATTCCTTCTGTAGTCCAGCATCCAAGAGATACCAGTTTAGGTCAAAAAGTCAGGTGGTCAGACAGACTCTAAGACTGTACCAGAAACTGTTACAGAATTAACAGTCCTGGATGTAAGACAAGATGTACATTTGCAAGGTGCCTAGGGCAATGGAGGTTTGTTCCATGAGGCAAAGAAGTTATCAGAAATCCCAACCAAACCCAGTTACCGTAAACTTTTTTTTGTTAACAAAAAAGCAGTCATTGAGGCCAAGCTGTGAAAACAGAATTAAGGATCCTTCATATTAATAATATATAAAAACTGAAATATTGCCATATCAGCATTTGGTTTGTTGGACCTAAACCAAGAAATGCTACTGTTTTATAGGATAGCATCAGCTCATGCACAAGCAGGTGAACAAGCCAGCAACCCAGTAACTTAGGCCTGAAACACCTTGGGTTTGGTTTTTAATTACTTTTATTTTGATATTGTATCAAATTCATTATGTTCTAGAACATTAAGGGCTGGCAGTCACAAGACAGCTTCAAGACCATACAACAAACACAACAACAACAAAATCAGTGAAACCATTGTTTTTTGTATGCAAGTCTTTAAGCTCACATTCTTAGCATATTTCTGAAAAGAAAAAAAAATCACCGCCAAAGCCTCCCACACAGCTTTCCACCAAGGAAAAAACCCCAACAAACAACAACCCCTTCCCCCCTCAACAAAACAACAAAAAAAAAACCCAAAGCCAACATAAAAACCGGTTTTGGTTTTCTTTTTTCCCAGGCAGGAATATTAACTGGAATAGGCAAAAAAACACCTCATAACTTTCTGGCCAGTAAGAAAATGGAAGAGATGCGAGGCACAGTTTTCTAGAAACCAGTCCAACAAGAGCTTAATCTACATACAGATAATGAAACTTCAGTTCTCAGATAAGACAAATCCAATTACAACTTCTGAAACATGCTAGGGAGATCTAGCTTTGACTCAAATGAAAAATAAATAGATCTAGAACCCCACTGAATTCACCTGGAGATGGGTTAAACCGAGACAGAAACAAGTTTAACTGGTTAGGAGCGTTTCTCAGGTCTACCCCTTCTCTGTCAGTGGGTTAATGCCATGGTGTACCCAACAGGTGCAGTTCCCACATGCACACTGGAGGCACACGGGGCCAAGATATGGGTGCACACCATCACCTCCTTCCTTTCAAAGGAAACGGGGCAGTGCAGGTGCATAAGAATGTGCTGTGGGCTCCAAAGGTTCTCCCAGCCTGAACTACAAATACTGTGCAGTGCATCTGTTCAGTGCAAACACAGCTCCTGAAAGCTGAACCAGTGAAAAAATTCTTTTCCTGAAGTAGCCTCTCTTTGCTCAGGCAATTAAGAAATATAGCAGACTCTATGACCAAGTGCAATTCTCAAGGTTTGGGATTCCATACCAGAGGCCACAGTAGTCAGGGATATATTTTAACACATGTATATGGCAGTTCATTTATGAGACCACTGATCTCAGACTTTGAGAACCCTATTAATCCTTCAAGATTTCTTACAGGCCATAAAACTTCATATGAATATCTAAACGGAATGCTTGGGGTTGTTTCCTTTCCATGGACCACAGCCTTGAAATCCCACTGTTCAGAGCTCTCTCTACCAAAACAAGTCCTCTTATAAAATATGAATATACTAATAGACAAATCCAGTCATGAGAAAATTGCTAGGATTACAATCTCGTGTGGATTATCTAGCTTTTGGGAGAAAGGAGTCACAAAGCTGATCGCTCAAAACACATTAGGGATCTGAACAGTCAGACTATGAATCACTTGAAAGACCTGAGATAACCACATCGTCTGAGGAGAACACACTTTATTCTTCTCTCACGCACAGAGATGCAGAGCACTGAAAACACACACGTTCATCACTAGCATCAGTCAGAAGTAACTGCTGATGCGGAATGAAATTTTAAGTGACAGCAACAATCACAAAAGGCTCTTCCAGGTGATAAAAAAAGAGAACACTATAGCTTAGATGTAAAAGTATCCCTCCTGAACAATGTCCCAGGCACCCTAAAACTTGCATTCCTTCTCAGCTGAGGGGCTAGCACTCAGATGACTCAATCCCTGTAAAAGTGTAAGTCTGCCTCTGTGAAGAAGTCACTTGCATCACAGTGCAAAACGCAAAAAAAAAAAAAAAACCCGACCCCAAAGCAACTCCACAAAACAGAGGCCCAAGCTCCCCTATGTTCTCAAATTATTTACACTGTATAGAATGTATAGAAAATAGTTTACCTGCATATTTTGTGGTGTTTGATTCATCCATGGACCAGAAGCAGTGATCAAAGGCAAACACCTGTAGAAGCACATTAAAAGACAAATTAGGAACCCTGGCTACAAGACATTTCTTTTAAAGCAGTGTAATTGCATGTAATGTAATGTAATCCACGACAGTGTAATTGCAGTTAGACTCTACTGTTTCTGCAGATCCTAAATCAGACCTGTAAAAAGGCTTCATCAGCAGGAATACTTTTGTGTAATCTTGAGAGTTACAAAGCTCAATACTTCTTTTCCATTTGTATGACATACTATACTCCTTACTCTATCCCCTAATACAGATTTCAAAACACAGACAAAATCTAATAATTAACTCCACACTTCTCCAGGCACTAACACTGGCAAATGTTTCTGCCAAGAGTAACAAAACAGCACCACAAGAACTCAATATACATTGAGAATTGGGTCACATGACTGTTTAGCAGGCATCAGCAAAATACACACAAAAGTTTTACCATGGGATGGACTTCTTATACTCAATGAAGAGCATTACTACCTACAAGCCTTAAGGAGTAAAAATTAGTATTAGATTACCTGCCTAAACTAAGAGTATAGTACTGCATCTCAGTAGAGGAAACTCAGAAACTACAAATAGAACATGTAGCTCTATTAGAGAAACAAGCTATTAGAGCCTGCTCTAATGAAAAGACTTAACATCACTTCAGTCAAGAGTTCCAGCAAGGAAGAAATTGAATGAGATTCAATATTGTGCTCAGAGGGCTTGCAAACCTGGAACACTGTCCTGTAAAACCACTTAACACATTGGGATTTGATCCAAGTTTCTTTTCCTGCACATTTGAGAACATCATGACATAGACATTTAAGATTGGTTTTTTTACAGCTTTAGATTGCTACAAACACATCTTAAGCTGCAGTGTATTTTCCACATTTTGCCATGATAAACTGACTATGGATGAGTTAACAGTACAGATTCTGGTTTTGTTATTTGGTTTGGGTTTTTTGGGGGGGAGCACAAGAGGTAGGGAAAATCTCAAACCACCTTTTTAATAAAACTTTGCCTGGGTCAAGATTTTCTTTGCCTGGTCATCCAACAGGTGATCTCCTTTGTGAGACAAACCATGCATGTCAGTGTAGAGCAAGAGCCACAGGCTGCAATAGCCAAAACATGCAATCCCCTAGAGACTAATCCTGAGGTGAGGAAGAAGATGGATCATTTTCTTTTGGCTTTTGGGGATGAAGAACATCTTGAAGTCCCTGCTATTCAGAGTTACTACACAACGTGATCTACAGATATGTTGTAATCTAACCCTTCCCAAGATGTTTATTGCTGCAAATGTTCCAGAAGGTAACACCAGGTTAACACAGCAACCTCACCTCCTTCCCTCTCCTCCATCTTAATGCAAAACACGTGAAATGGCCTGAGAGAAGACTTAATACTGAGACAACACTTAGTCCGTAAGAGTGAGGAGTTCTGGAATTCCCTTCTGAAGAGAAAACAAACAAACTCATACTAATAATCTAACAGGGAGGCCTGAGTCACTGCAGCACAAATAGAATCAGACATCATCATGAATCAGGATGCTCCCTGATGTGACTGAGTCAAAGATGTCGTTTGGCCACTGAACTGCAAGTAAAATGCAGCAGTTACTTCACCTTCTCTTCAGACATTTACATAAGTAGGGAGCATTTTAAATTACCTTTTGTGCATTTGATCATCAAATCTAGGCATAAAACCATGTCATCAGTAAGAACACTAACCCTTTTCCTAACTTCTGTAGTCCAAGAACTACTGTTTCTCTTCTCATATTCCAATTCTATGGAGATTTTCCTCAGGGGACTTGGTAACAATACCTAGTCTCTCCGATGCTCAAATGGCAAGCAATTCAAATACAAAAAAAATCCCACACCCTACTGTAAGGATCCAAAATGGCCCTTTCTTCCCCCCTTAAAACTAAGTGTTATCTGCAGTGGATCACACAGACCATTTAAAAAGGTTACCCAGCTATACATGCTCATGTGTAATGACTTAAATGTCAATACAGCAGTACTGTAGGCCAATTTAATCTATTGTCCTACACTTTTCCCCCTTGGTTAACATGGAAAATGATGACACAATCATTTAATGACTTCTAATTTAAACACTGATCTTGTAAAGACACTCTTAAAACTAAAATATGTGCTTGCAGCCAAATGTTTCTCTTAGAAAAGCAGATTTTATGGGGATATTTTTAAAATGGTAAAAATTGGTCAGACTGGTTTTCAAAGGTCAAAAATGATTATGCAATAGGAAGAGAAAAATTCCCTCTCAAGATAAAACAAATGTAAATATAGCATTTCAGTTTGTTTTCATACTAAACATAAAAAGCCAGGGCATGGAGCTGGTCTATTTATAAAATCTGTTCTGGAAAATTGCCAAATCCTTCTAACAGAAGGAGCAAGATTACTTTAAAAAGAAAGTGTCAGGCAAAAAGGCAGAAACTGCTGGGGCATGCACTATCTGCAAAACATGCAGAGCAGCTGCAGCAAAACTCCTCTCTCCATTAAAACAGGCAGGTGAACAATTAAACATTACTTTGATTAGTGATGACAAAACAGCAACCTTGAACATTCCCAGCCACCATACTTTAAGGATTCAACCAAGCAAAACAATTTTATGGACAACTGAGACCTTTGGGAAAACAGATTGCAAACGCAGGAACTAACAGGGTAAAAATAAGCCACATAGCAGCAAGACACATGGTCCCAACCAGCAAGGCTCTTCAACATGTACATCAGGAAGGCCTTTTATGGGTAATACCTGCAGGCCAGTATCCTACCAAAAGAGTAACCCTTGTACAGAAAAGATGATAAAAAAGCTAACTATTTTATATTTTTCTGATGCCCAGTGCAGGAATGGCAGGATAAGCAATCCCAAGATGATTATGGAAGCATACTTGGGGTCAAGACACAGAACCTATGTGATGAAGAAAAAACTAAGTATTCTAAGTATTACCTAATCTGCTCCCTTCTTTCTCCTCTCTTCACTGATTATTCTTCCTTAAAATGGAAGTGGTGGGTATTAACTCTTTTTTTCTGATAGAAGTGTGCAGAATAATTATTTTTTCTTATTAATTTTTTCTCCCCAGAATCCATTTTTTGGAAAAAGGTATTAACCCCCCTGTAAATATGACTATCAAAGCCATGAGAAGTTCTGTTAATGTTCAAGTCTCAGACTCAATGGCCAATATTCACACTGGGCATTTCCAGGCACTGAAAATGTCTTTTCAGCAAAAATCTTTACCAACTTGTACCAAAACTGTTATCTACCAACTATATCAAAACTATTGAAATGTATTTGAACAGGGATGTCTGTGACACAAACACAACTTTTTAAACTTCAAGCACCCTATGTGAATTAGTTTTTAACTACATTTTGGAAGGTGTGTAATAGTATTCTTTATTCTCATTAATAATGTTCTGGGCTTTTAAACAACACAGGGAATTAACAAACAAGTCTTAACATTTTCTTATTTCCTGCAAGATTCTATATCTCATGCTTCATCCTAGCATCTAAAAGAGAAAGCTAGATAAAAGGAAGCTGCCAGAAACCTGCCACACTAGGGTAGAAGGTTATAAACCAAAGACTTTGAATGAAGGAATGAACTGGGTATGTTCAGCACAATCATATAAAAATGGAAATTTATGAGAAAAAACTAGCTGGGAAGTGCTGGATCCTGGTACTACTGTATCCAGAGTCATTGTGAGTGTGCACATTACCTTAAATAAAGTAAGTTATGTAGACAATTTCTAGGTTAGAGGGAACTACACGTGGAGTGTTAGCAACTATTAGAAATGGTACAAAGTATTTGTCCTGGTAACCACACCATTTAAGAAAAACAAAAGATATGGGGCTTTGATTGCTTCAGCAAACACCTGCAGCAGTTTAGGAGAGAGGCTGGGTATTTTGCTAAGGAGACAACTGGAGGTTATGGCTTCTTCAACAAGGCAAACTGGAATGCAGGCCCATGCATCCATCACATACATCAGTGAAAAATGGGGAGTTTTGTCTCAAATTCATCTGTACCTGTGGCTTTAAAATGAAATTGCAGATTTTTATTAGATTTTAAGCTAGAGGAGCCGTTGTGCCTGCTGCTGCAGTAATATCTCACAGAATCTGAAAAGACAGCCAAAGAGGTGTTCACATTTTAAAAAGCCAAAACAACATTCTGCAGAACTTGTTTTCATTACAGTTCCTAATCAGTGGCTTGCAAAATTAATAATTTTAAGGGTTTATGCATGGAAATTACAGGTAATGAGTACCATATCCAATATTAACTGCTTGTCAGTTTAAGCCAAATTACATAATTAGTTTAAAAACGACTTTAATTTCACATTCATTATTCTTTTGAAGTCTAATCCTCAGTATAGGCCAGGCAGAAACTGGGGCTTCCAGCATTTAGCAACGCATTAGCCAGATTGAACATAATCCCTAAGACATTGTCTTTGCAGCTATACAATGTGGCAAACGTGTGGCCAGTGTTTAACAGCCATTTCCATCTGACCAAGAGATGGCCAATTAACCACATCTTGCTTTCATTGAGAAGCAGTCAGTCTGACAGGCTGGGTGACTTATGGGGCTACCTGGTTGCTAAAAAGAAAAGGAAGGGAGAACTGAGGAGGAGAAGCTTTCATTCACAGGGCAGCTGTTCCTACATCCCTCTTACAACTGCTGATGGAGGTGAGTAATAAAGGAGATACACGAGGAAATGGCAGACAGAGTCTACGCCAGTAAGCTTAATGTAAGTGGAAGCAATTAAAGAACTGAAAAAAAAGTTGGTCACTGGACGACAAACACAAGACCTATGACAGGGCTGAAGAATTGGGGAGAGAAAATTTGAAGGGACCCGGGGACACAGCTCACAGATCTCAGCTAGAACAACTGTTTTACCTTTGTCACAAAATTACACTTAAATGCGGTGTTTGCAGAAATAGCAAAATATAAAGCAAAATAGCACCCTAATATCCTTACATAAATTTTCCTATCACAGTTTCTGAGCTACCAAGTTGAATTGGGAAAACAATTTATCCATGGCTGAAGATAAACTAGCACATTAAAGACAAAGAGACTTCCAATATTTACAAAACTTTAATTTTTAATTTGAAAATCAACTATGTGCAATACCCTAAAAACTGTATAAATGAAGAAATCTCATATCACATCTTTACAAACCCAGCAATGCCTATTTTCCACAGATGGTACTAACCTTCTTCTGTCTCAATCTGATAAACATTTCACATAGCATCATAAGTTTCAGTACTACAGCTTAAGGATATTAATGACCATCCAACTATACCTAACAATAATGTGACATTTACGCACAAGCATGCAGCTGTTCTGGTTTTGTCAAGGAAATACAAGGCCATACATAAACTTTTACATAATGCCCAGAATAACTTTATCTGCCTATAATGGAACACAAATTATACACTACAGAAAATTAAGGCTCTTGTGAAAACAATTTTTTTTGGTGGAATTACAACAACAGAAGGGAGGACGGCTTTCCTCCTTTAAAAAAAATGTTTAACAATGATCAAACTCTCTTTTATTAAGTATATCAACTGATAGAAGAACTTTATTAAATGTCCCAATAGGTACATGTCACTTGGTCTCCTGCCCTTCCCCTGCACTACAAACAGAGACAGTCTTTTCTAAGTGAATTCTGGTGCACTCTGGCAACTTTTACACTAATCACTAATTCCTGGCTATCCTTGTCAAGTGCAAACAAAAATGGTTTATTTATTACTAGGTGTTTTTTGTCACCTTTTAAAAACAGTATTTTAACTTTTAAGCAGAACTGTGTGCAATGAAATGTTTCACACAGAATACTTATTCAGTCTTTCAAATGGTTTTAAGACTGCATTAAAATTTCGGCTTCTCCTGGTCCCAGCTTTAAGAAGCCATGTGCCTTGCTGGCATGTCAGATGGATTAAAATATAATCTTCTGAAATTATGAAGCTTTTAACTTGGAAATCTGAAGAACAGATTTTTTTTTTTTAATTTGTTTTCCTTTATCAAAGCTGTATCGATCACATACTACAGCAATATGCCCAATACTTCTGCACTGGTCAATATTTTCAAGCAGATACAAATGTAAAACGAGACAAAATACTTACCTTAGGTGGTTTTCTAGATGATTGGCAAAAAACCCCAGCAATGGCAATGAGAAGCATGAATACACCATTCACATAAAGAGAAGGGAGCAAATTAAAAAAAAAAAGAAACAAAGTCAGTGTATGTCATTACTATAATCTGAACTTTTTTTAAACTCCACAATGTATTTAAGAGTAATCAGATCAGAAGATATTTAAATGACACACCACATACCTTTAACCAGTAATTACTTAATTACTAATACAGTCCCACATTAAAAAGAAAGTGTCAGCTTCTTTATAGACATAAAAATCCAAACTTTATAGACATAACAATCTAGAACTGCGTTCTAGAAGGAAGACAAGTATCTGTTTTGTCATGAAAGCTGAAACACAGCCCATCTCTGGTGGCAAATAAACTGAGCCTGCAAACTGGCAGACCAAGGTGCCAGGGTGAAGCCCCACTGACTTCAGCAGTGCTACACAAGCATGTCCAAGGTAAGAGTCAAGCAAATGTTTCTTGCAGAGATTATAGAAGTGAAGAAAAAGAAACCTGTGTAGGCTGTGTTCTCCCCAGACACAGAAAGCCCACACAGCACATAAGAAACCGATAGAAAAACACCATCACCCTTCACACCCAACTCCAACAAGTGCTATCAGAAATAGCACAGGGATGACAAACCCCCAGTCTAAAGACACCAGCTCAGAGTACTTCCAATTGTCCTTAAATGCTTTCATGCTTTTGCTGGCAGGCATATGGCCATGTTATAAATTAAATCAACTTGGGTTTTTCTGGTGGGATTGGTTTTAAGTGCGATCGCTGCCCTGATTCACTATGCAGCCCTGTGCCCGCTGATGCCAATGCAAGAGAGGAGGTGAACATACAGTGCAGAACTAGACTGACTTAGGCCAGTCATCAAAACTACAACCTTAGGCATATGCTTAAATTATATATTGAAGTAAGAAATTTCCACTTGCTCTTCACATCAAGGGAAAAAAAAGCATGGGTGAAGGAAAGAAAGAAAATGTGATGAAGAGGAAAAACACAATGAGAAAGGTCTACAGACAAACAAAACAAGCAGAGAATGCAGTACAGTTTATAAGATACGATATGGATGAAAAGTATAGCAACACACACACTACACAAAATCCAAAGATATCAAGAGGCTACACTCTCAGAACAGAAATACCTGGGACCAAGCCATGCTTTCATCCACTAATGTGTACACACCAACCCCACCAAGTTGGGAGGAGGGCAGGGAAGACACAAAACACATCGAGCAGTTTTCTTAGCAACCCACAATACAAGGGCTCAGCAAAAAATTCTGAAGGGACACAAATCCACAAACACATCTTATGCAATCTTTTCTGCCTACTCTCAATTCATACCTCAGATGACACATCTGCCTGAAACAGAAGTTACAGAGCTGGGACACAGGACTGGTGTAATGCAAACATCATTTGCCTCCCAGCCAAACCACTCGTTGCAGCTTTACCCTTTCATTAGTGGTGGTTACACAGCTCAGTCCGTGGCTAGCTCATCTACAGGTGGCTCAGAACTTGTGCAGAATGCATTCTTATCTAATTGAAAAATACATTTAGCTCTACTCTGAATATTACCATTTTAATCCATTTTCAGATGTGATGCAATTACAATGTTATCAGCTTGTCTAGACAGAGTCCCAGCACCACCTCTAAACTTCCAAGAGAAGTTCCTATTGAAAGAAGTCATCCAAGGTTTTTTGGAAAGTTTTTAAATACACTCACACCTTGAAAAATAGTTCAGGATTATATCAGCATTACTAGAGAATTCCTGATAAACTGCTGTACAGGTTCAGCAGAAGTCCTAAACAGTTTAGTTGGAAGTAAAATCTGACAGAAAGCTTATCAACTGCTTTTTCTCCTGAGATCGTTCTTATAAGCCCTAATTGGAAAAGGTACAGAACATCACTGAAGTAAACAAATGGTTTGACACATAATTCTTGAAATATTTACTTAAGCAGTGTAAGCCACTACCTTTTTGGAAGTCTTCTCTAACTTTACTTTGATGTCTATTTCAAGAAAAGTGTAATAGTCACTGTTTAAAGCCCTGTTGGATGGCAGAGCTTCCCAGTAGCATCATTGATCTCTGGGATTTCAAAGCACAAGGAGCTGCAGCTTCCTACCACATGTCACATCCAACTGCTCCAAACTCTTAATACCAACTTCAGCAACTCCCAGCAACTCCCCACATCACCAACAGCAATGTGATCAAAGGCCTCTGGAATAAGTCAGCTATATTAACTCACAGGATAGATTTTCAAGCTATTTGGATATTCCAGCTAATCAACTCAGTGTAACCATCATTCTGGCAGCGATTCAGATGGAAACACTCCAAAATACTTCAATCAAAGGACTCAAACTAATAACTAAAGAATTGTTTACCAGAAATCACATCTGTGGCAGCTTAAAGACGTGCTATAAAATCCTGCATTAGCCTAGCCAATTTTTTACATACATTTTTTTTGTTTGCTTTGCTGCCTTTTTTTTTTTAATACATGCTTTCTTACTTCTTCCCATGTCCAGAAACCAGCCGTTTTCAACTTCATAGATAATTGAAATTGTCTCAATTTTTACCGAACAGTGACCATACAGATGTGGTCATTCAGTGTCACAGCTGGGGCTGGAGAGGCAGGGACACACACACAACACACATAGGGACATCAGATCAGAGATACAACTAAAATGTTTATTTCCAGGTATTTTTAATTCCATGTCTAGTCATCCATGGTGTCAATGACAAGATACAGGTATGTCTTTTGAGTGACAACAAAATCTCCTCTAAAGCACACAGCTAGTATACACTTCGGGAAATTATCAAAGTTACCTAACCTTGTAATGCATCTGCACAACAGCAGATTTTGGTTTAACCTGATGGGCATCTTCAATCTGTACACTCAGACAGAAGACCGACTTTTTTCACACACCTGGAATTCAAAACCCAAGCAAATACCACCAAGAGTCTGAAAAATATTCTCACAGGTCAGAGGAAAAGCATGAATTTCATGACTACAAAGCCCACTGAACTTCTGGACTTCCTCCCGCCTTTGTCCTTAAGCCATCATGACTTTAGTAAAATATCACTAGAATGATTTTCTAACTTTACTGAGCAGTGTGTCTGCTGTGGGTATCTACTCAGGCTTTTTGTTTCACAACAGTACTAAGCCTCTCCTGCCCTGCTTGGCTAACACACATCACGATCTCAGAGTGCTTAGCTACCTCAAACTTTAAGCTAGATAGATAGGTTACAGAAAGGTTTGTGCTAATGTCAACTCTTTTTTCTGTTATCTCTTGCTGAAACTGAACTCAATACTTCCCACACTTGCCAAGAGAAATGACTCACGAAATGTCAGTTTTCATGTTTTATATCAGCACATGAATGAGAAGTCTTCCTGACTGCACTCAAATTTTCTCCCTAGCACCTCAGCCTGTGGCAGCACACCACGAGAGGAGTGCATTTTGCTAGTAATTTAACAGCAGCAAAGGTTCTTTCTTCTTTTTTTTTTTTTTAACTATCTACATTCTCTCATAGGAGTCTCCTTTTGTCACACAAAAAGTTAATATAAGATGACATTGCATATTCTGACTAGAAAACTAGTCCCATGCAATAGGAAGCAACAGAAGACACTCTAGCACTATGAGCATCCAGAAATATGCAATACTGTCACCTTAAAGACTGGGTAGACTTGGTAACTTTCAAAACAAGACCTTTTTTGTCCCTTAGTGAGTGTTGTCAGCTCACCAATTCAATCACCAAACAGCATTCCCAACCAAATGCTGTTTCCACCAGAAGGAAAGACATTTTATGCACCAAAAAAACCTTAAAAGAATTATTTTTTCTCTCCGTTTCATATAATGAAGCTTCATCACCCCACCCGCCCAGTCAAGAAGGTCACCTTCAGCAGGGACAAGGTACATTTTAAAACGAGAAGGTGGGTGTAAAACCAGGTACTCCACATTAAAGGAGACAGAGGAACAAGGTGTCTCTGAAAAACAGGTCTTAGAATCTTTGGAACATCCACACAGCCCAATTCATCTCCAATTCAACTGTTCTAAAGCAGCCAAGTAGGTCACAATTGTACTATAATTATTTCACATTTTGGAAAGTATTTGAGGGGTTTTTCTTTCCTTTCTCTTTCTTTTTCTTTTCTTTTTTTCTCACATTAGTTACTCAAGATGAAGCAACCATAACCAGCTATTTTAAATAACCACGCATAGTATCTCTGGATGAATAAACCAGATGACTTTGCAGCTCTTGTAAGCTGACTACACCGAAAGTCAACATCTAAGACACTGAGTTTGAAAAAACATTTTGCTCTCATCACATGTGCAACCACAGCACATTCACGGCACTCACTGATTTCCCAAATATGTAATTGCTTACATTTAGTGGTTACATAGTCATTGATGTACTCTTCAGGGTCACTGGTCAAAAGAATTATTACAAGCAAGTACCAATATACAAGAAAATGGAGAAAAGTCTTCAGGTTTTTTTTCAACTTGTCATATAAAAGTCTTTCCTCTGCAAGCATAAAGATGATCAAATTGCAAAGATCATCCTGATAAAAATAATATTTCTTACATTTCACTGCTCCAGCATCTCTGGAGTCTAAAGACCAGCTGTTCAAAACAAATATTATAGTATTTTCGAGTGGTTTTAAATTTGGTTTAGTTTTTTTAAATCAGGCTGCCTTACAGCTCAGGCTGAGCATGTCACCAGCAGTGTGCACTTGCCTCACTCAAAGGCAGAGTGCAAGGGAGCAAACCTGTGGAAGGATCATCATACAGAGTGTGCCTCGCTATCCAGGACAGAAGTAACTGCACTGTTTGTTTACCCATGTGTGTGCAGCTTCCAGAGTGGCGGCAGCAGAGACAGCAAGCACTCAGCACTCCTAACTGCAAACAGTGTAAATTATGTAGAAGCAGAGATCGTGTTTCTCCTATCTTTCACAGTAAGGTCATGCAGCTCTAGGAGCCCTCCTTGTCTCCTGGTTTATCACTGCAGGCTGTTACCTGCAGGCTTGATACCAAGCACCTTAAAAAGCCTGCTTTATATTATTGATGAACAGTGTACTAAACTACCTAGATAAAGATCACAGTCTGCCACAGCAGCAGTTTCAGATGATTATACACTGCAAACTGCTGGTAGTGCACCACTTTCTCTACAAAGAACACAGAAAAAGGAAATTTATTTGCCCTTTTCTCCCATGAATTTTCTAAACACAGAGTAAATGGCAGGGGCAATGCCCTTAAAGGGAACAGCATCCCACCTTTGTGCTTGTCTGGGGTACCTCCTGTAGAGCTGACTAATGAAGCTGGCAAAACGATTCGATACTGGGATTCTTGGAAGAGTTACTTTACATACTGTGTGAGCACACATACATACCCAAATATAAATAATTAGTTATTTTATATTCTTGCATAAGGTGAGCAGCATATGCCCTCTTTAATCCTCCTACCCAGCAAAAGCCTGTTCTATAAACAAAATAATCCTTTGAAGAACAGCAAAAAACCCCAAACATTTTAACAACTAAAGCAATTTGAGCAAGTGCCTGAATAATAAGGTGGTAGCTGATCATAATCAGAAGCACCATGAGAAACAGATGCATACTCTAATAATAAGTTGTTCTCACACGCTTTATGGAAACCTACCACATGCAAAGAGACAAAAGTCAGACACTGAAATCAGAATGACAAATACTGCAGTGAAAGTTAAACAAAATAGACATTACAGTAGCAGAGTGACTTCCATGACACAAAAGAAACAAAGACGCCTAGATATTTCACCATAACAGGGTTCCACTGAAGTTCAGTCACTACAGCAATGAAACCAACTTAGGTTATGAAACAAACAAGAGCTCATTAAAGTAAGTGAAAGGCATTATATTCTGACATTTACAAGATGGAAGACAAAGTGACAGCTGTCCAGGAACACCATTAGTTGCTAACTTACCTTCACTCCCAAATTCTGAGTATTTTTACTACCCAAGGCATTATTATTCCAATGCCAACAATTTGCTGATGTGAAGTTCAAGTGCTTCTAATCTTTACACAGAAGCCTTGATGTCATGTAAGAACAACTTCTATTGACAGCCCCAAAGAGGACTGATACCTGCCGTACATGCAACAGTGCTCCACATCGCAAACAGCAACTGGCTTAGGAGAGCAGTCACCACCCAGCAGCAGAAAGATTAATTTATTACTCTGCTAGAAAACTCACTAAAAAACTAAAATCTGAATACTCTCCCACATAAAATAAGTTGGGTTTTTAAAAACCCATTTCAGTTAATTTTAGTTTTACTGAAAAGGCAAAAACTAACTAAAATTGTCACTCTGCTCTGAGATTCAAGAGCTTTAATGCAATCCTGCTGAGACCCCATCAAGAACCCAAGTTAAATGATCTGTTTCCCCAAGTCTTTAATCACACTAATTCAAAACTTATCCAAGACTCTAGTCATTGTAATGAAAACCTGCTACACCAATTACAAGTATAGCATAAGTACACTCACAAGGATATCAAGCTTGTTCTTATTAATATCCAGCTATAGCCTCATGACAAAAGTGCAAAGGAATGAAAGTTTACCTAATGTTCCCAGGTACATTAGCAAGTAGTCCTGTACCTTTTAAAACCAATTTTTTCCCCTCCTTTTCAAAAAACTGAATGTGCAATAATCTAAACAAGTAGATTTTTACCACCTAATCAGGTTTAAGTAATCAGGACGAAGAAATGAGGGAGGGGGAAAAAGAATCTGATCCCAGAACCCAAGATCTATTAGCCCTTAAGGGTAGTCTCCAGTCAATGATTCTTAGCCTGAATGCAATGAAACTGCTGTCAGAGCAAACACTCTATAGTTCTGCAAAGTGTGTGGAAACACATTCTAGGAGTGTTAATGAAATTGCAGTGGCATTTATTAGGCACCTATTATTCTTATCCCGTTGCATTTATTATCAGTGCTCTTGAGGAGAAAACACCCCAAGCATTAACTGGCATTTCAACTCTGTGCACAAACTCTATGGAGACTCTCACACACAACCTGTCACTGGAGTTACCTACTCACAGCTATTAACTACATCTTAAGTTTCCCACGTCAATGGAAAATGCTCCCTTTCAACACTACTACTCCTTTAACGTTCCTTCAGAAATGCTGCTTGTAAGAACTATCAAAACACCAGTGAAGATATACCCCTTGGGGAGGTAGTGCTCAAAGCTTTTGAAAAATATACTGCTATTTTATCACTATATACAGTATTTAATCCTGCAGATTATTATACAGATTAAGGGGTATAAGACAGGCCAGACCCCTCTTAAATCATACAGATTTAAGACAGATCACTTTCAAGGGCATGTGAACAAAATTTGACAAGCAACACAGCATTTCATAAATTAAATTTAACTTTGTTAGTTTGCTGGTTCAAAACTCAGGCATTACAATTTGCTGAAAGGACATAAACAGAGCCATTAACAGCTTCATTGATGAGGCTGAAGACAGAAGATCTCTTGTCAGTGGAAAGACTGTGTACCAGAAAGAACTAAAGCATAGGTGAAGATCAGGTAACTGGATGTGAACTTTGGTTGTAACACCTTACTTTCCTCCACAAATGGAAAAAAAGAGAAAAAAAACACTCTTTTTGCTGCAAGATAAGCATATTTTTCATACTCAAGGACAAGGATACTGTTGAAAAGTTACTGCATGTGCACCAGTCCTGACCATGTATTCTGACTGGACAACAGACAAGAACCCCCAGGTTTCACTGTCACATTCCTTTATCATAACAGGGAAAACTATCATTCAATTGTCATCTACTTTATTTTACTAATGAGCTTTCAAGAGAGATGCTAATTGGGTTTGACACTTCGTCCTTTCACACAGCTCTGCAAACCTATGTTAGCATTCTTCAAACAACTGCAGTATGAAAAAGTTGTCTGAGATTCAGCAAAACTCACAAATTATTGTTTTTTGTTTCACCCTAGCACGTGTTTTTATTGACATGAATATTAAATGAACTTATCAGAAGGAAAATACCATTCATTAATTTGTAATTAAAATTAAAACTTAGGTTTGATGACAATACACTTTAGCATAGCAAATTCACCAAAACCATTTTGCAAAAAAAAAAAGTCTATCTCAGCTGGCTGCAACACCAGCTGTTTTGGTACCTTTGAGACGACATTATTTGCTTTAACAGACAGCATTAACAACTGCTACCATTTATCAGCAAGTGGACATAATGGAGAGAAAGATGATGATGGTGATTAATAGGATAAATAAGGTTTACTGTGTGGAACAATATACCAAGAAAGTAAATCCAAATCAACTCTACATAAATAGTGAATAAGATCTCCTGGGCTGTTGCAGGACCAACATCTGAAAGTACTGAAGAGACTTTATTCTTATATAGCACTCATGCAAGTGACACCTCTAGAAATCTCTCCACAGAGCTCTGCAAAGCTTAGGAATCAACGCAGTATGTGCGATAAAATGAACGACACAAGTTATCCAAAGGCTAGAAAAATTCTTCATGGTGTGTGCTCCAAATTTATCAGTTAACAAAACAAGGGGGTAACCACCTTCACAGAGAGATGACATCAAGCACTAAGTTACTGAATCTATCATGGAAAGGTAGAACCTGAATGAATTTCTACAATCTGAGAATAGATCATTCCCAGCAGAGATGGGTAGCAACTGCTATAGCACTCTGAGTTGTTTTTTCATCTGAGGACCTCTGACAAAGATTAGATGCCTTTCTAGTAGATACCAGAAAGGTAAAAGAGAACATCCTACACGACAAGTGATATGAGAAAAAAGAAGTATTTAACAGGCTCTCTTTTTCCAATAAACTGTGAATTTGTGACAATTTGTATAAATATTACGTTACTTTGAGCCACAAGCATTTCCTTTTTTCACAGCAAAACTTGCAGGCCAGACCCCTAGCAGGCATTAGGTGATGAATGTAACATGCATGGTGGAAATGACAACCACCTCCTTGCCAGGTGCCATAGGGTAAATCACAAATTAGAGGAGTGACAAACACACCGCACTTTTATCCAACTACTACAAGAAGCACTGTGGAAAAAATTGCCAAGATCCCTAACTCTTCCTGGACTGAAAAATGAAGTACACACTGTATTTGTACAACAAAATGGGAAATATTTTAGACTTGTAGCGACAATACAAGTCTAATATCTTTGCAGGGCTAAGCAAACAAGGATCATCTTATGACTGAAATATATTAACAGATAACAAATTAAAATACCCAAATGATAGTTGAATCCAGTATTAAGCAAATTCTTTTGCTAGATCTAATTGAATTCTAAATCGTTGAATTCATGTTTTTAAAGAAGCCTGGCTTGATATGATAGAGAATAATAAAATCACAAGAAAAAAGATTTAAATACTAGGAACTTAAGTATTTTTCCTGTGAGGAGAGGCTGAGAAAGCTGGCACTGTTCAGCCCGGAAAAGAGAAGGCTTGAGGGGAATCTCATCCAGGTATATAAATACCTGAGGGAGGGTGCAAAGAGGAGGGAGCCAGGCTCTTTTCAGTGGCGCCCAGTGACAGGACCAGAGGCAACAGGCACACACTGAAACAAAGGAGGTTCCATTTTTTCACTGGGAGTGTGACCAAGCGCTGGCACAGGTTGCCCACAGAGGTTGCAGACTCCCCTTCTTAGAAATACTCAAAAGCTGTCTAGACACAGTCCTGCTCAAATTGCTCTAGGTGGCCCTGCTTGAGCAGGGGGGTTGAACCAGATGGCCTCCAACCTCAACACTCTTGTGAAAAAAGCTAAAATCACTTTTTAAAGATGTGGTACACAGCAGTAGCATGAACATTACATATATAAATATATAAAATATGAATATATAAATGTATAAAATATGATCTGCAAGGTTTGAGACTCAGGAACTTTTAACCATTACTACAATCCCAGGCTTGTGTCAATTTTAAAAAAGTCAATAAAAAAACACCTTTAAAAATCCTTAAATCATGTGCTCCCACACCAACACATGCACAGTAGTTTCACAGAAAAAAAAATTCAATGTAGTATAAAGTTTGTGGCAGCTCACCAACCTTCAGCAGGGTTTCATACCTGGCTTTTATAACCAAATTTTTTCCACATCTCCAAAAAATACAGGCAGTCTTCTGCGAAGAATATTATTTGTTGTGCTCATCAAGTGAATGATGCCAGGCAAGGCTGGGCATCCAGGTTTCACCTCTTGATTTTCAGTGAACAAGCTGGGACAGTACTACTTTTAACATCACAGTAGCAAATTCTCTAGCAAGTTCTAAGCAGATGGTCACAGTCATTACTAAGAAAGTGATGGTAAAGCTGCAGTGGAAATGAAATGCCTAAAGACAAACTCTGAAAAAATACTCAGTAAGACTGAGAAGGGATAGGGTACAAATTAGAATAAATCTTAAAAGATTTGCATGTGCAAGTCAGCAATGTAAACGGGTAAAACAGACAAAGCTGATTTACTGCTGACTTCACATAGAGACTCTACTATAGAGGAAAGACATTTATAGCTTTGAAGTGCCTCAGTGGAGAATGAGTCCACAGCTCAATGCAAGCATTTGTAGTGCTTAATTCAAAAACAGAAGAGCAGCATAATTTATTTGTTTTGTTATAATAGACTTCATTTTTACAATACCCAAAAGAGTTGGCCTCTGTCCCATAAAAATTTCAATTCATTTGAAAACAAACAGCAATACTACAGTGTAGGTCAAGAGTAAAATTCCTGATTAAGTATTACAAGTAGTTTTCAATATAAGAAATAATGATTTTAAAGAGTAAATGTGAGCTCACAGGACCATAAGCACAGCAAGAATGCAGTTTACAAGATAGTGGAAGAGAAACAGACCTTACAGATGTTGATGGCTTTTAAAAAGTCTAGAAAGAAGTCACAATATAATGGTACACAAGTCATTAATGTGACCAGATAATTAAGAACCAAAATGCATTTTCAGTATTTCCTGAAAAGACAGAAACAAAAAAATTATTTATGTCTATTCTTACAGCTAAAGAGTGAGTTTACATCTGCCAATACACATTAGCTGGCTGAACAAAGCAATAAAACATAGAGCAAGAATCTCCAGGTCATACAGTCAGTCTATAACTGTCACAACCAACAATGCCGTAAAGTCTTTTGAGATTGAGTTGCCTTCCAAGAGGCAGAACAGCATTGATTTTGAATTATTCTGACTCATTCTCCTGCTGTCCAGAAAGCTTTCCCAATTTTTGACAGTGAAGAAATTTAATCTCATTTATTTTGTTCTTGTACCAATACTGTCCTGTAATTTAGCCCTTCAGTCAAACTGCTTTCTACATGTGCTCTCATATGTTGCACTTCCCTCGCAGCTCTAAATACACTTCTGCATAGGGAGGTTATGCAGTTCTTGTCCTCTTCAAACCGGTTGGAATTCATATTTCTTAAGCATAGTGAATCTGAAATGTAGAGAATACAACAGAAGTCCAAGATATTACCAAGTCTAATACTACCAAGAATCTCTTAGAAGGGCATAGTTCCTATGTTGCATTCATACAGAGCTGTTTATGAAGGAACACTTTCATTTCAAAAATTTGGAAAATATGGAAAGAAAAAATCTTTCTGTACAGAAAGCATAACTCTTTCCAGCCTTTGCTATATTCCTTCAGTACTCTTGAAGAACTATTGCCTAACTCTTCTGTGAATTGCAAAGGCAAGAATCATGACACATTTCAGATTGCATTAGAGACCAGAAAGGAGGTGAGAACCATAGAAATTGCTTTATTTTCAAAATGTGAAGAACTACTTTAACTAGCAAATTCTTTCTGAGAATATCTTAGAGAAAGGAAAACTTTGAAAGCAGAGATTGTATCTTTAATTAGGCTGCAGGTGAAATAGTTTTATCTCTGCAAGAGATGAGGGAGGAGGAAAAACAGGTAAGATTTTAAGTGTGTATGCTGTTTCAGGTCTGAGGCAGAATGAGTAAGCTTCAGACTAAGACACTGGCAACAGTTGCTCTAAGAACCTCACTGTAATTGTAAGAGGAAAAGCCAGTTTAAGAAGTTTCTGCTCTTCTCCAACTTCTTGTTCCTAGCTCCACGCCACAGCCTCTCACATTCAGCTATGCTTCTGCCAAAAAAACACAAGGCAATGGGAGGGTTGGGGGGAACATTACTGTGCTTTGACATTCTTTATTTGAAAAATTATCTTAGTTTTACAGAACCAGAAACCAGTTGTCCCAATGCAGGGAATGTACACAGCAAACATCAATGTCCAATTGGGAATATGAACCTGGGGAGAGAGGGGTGAAGCTGTACTGAATGCTAGACCACTGCCATATCACAGAAGGGGCAGATCCTGCCTCTGACAGCCATCAGGTCCTTTAATCAAGCCACCTGATGAACACAGCAGATAACTCAGCAGCAGCCTAGAGCAGATGCAGAACACAGGTGTTCTCACCAGCCATGGACAGTGAGAAACTACAGACAGAATTGACTGGTATGTTTAACTTTAATGGCCTTCAGTGACTGGGTTTCTATATATTAATTTACCTAACAATTTTTTAATCAGACTTTTAAAAGCTGACATCCTGTGGCAAAGTCCTCAGTTTAATTACAGACATATCTTTGTACTTGCTCTGAATCCACCTCCTGATAATTTAAGTCTCACAGTTCTTGTAAGACAACGGGCAGTAAATCCTTCCTCCTGCTGTTCATGGATGTGCAGATCTCAAACCATATCCCTTTTCCCTCCCCAGCTGTCTTCTCCTAGACTAAAGGCTTCTTGCTTTATTATTAGTTTTCATGTAGAAGTGGTCTATAAGCTCACCACCCTTACTGCCTTTCTCTATCTCTTCCTAGTTCCAGCAGACCTTTTTGAGACAGGAGGGCCAGAATAAAACACAACAGTCAAGAGCACTTTGCAGCTGTACAGAGACATGAAACTTCCTCCCTCACTCCCTGCCTTTCCTGACATGCTTTCCCAGTAGGTCATGACAGTCTCTTGCCATCTTTCACCCACTTGCTGAGCACTGAGCTGAGGTTTCCCTTGAATGTGCACAACTCCAAAGTGATTCACGTGGGAACACGGGAGCCCAGAAACCATGGCTGGGTACACATGGCCAGAAGAGCTTTGTGTTTCACAGTGAGTTTCATGTACCCTTTTATCATTCAGCCACAACCCACCCGAAGGTCCTCCCACAGCTTTCTGTGGCTGCCATGCTCCAACAGCAGCCGCAGCAACACCATCTTGCCAGTATGTTCCATCACACCCATACTCACCCCTTCTCCCATTCATTTATAAAAGAAGAAATACCGGACCAAGCAGAGACCTCTGCAGGACTCCATACAAGATATTTGGGGTTAAAAGAAAGGATTTTGGCTGGACACGTCACTCATGCCCACTGAGTCTGTAACTTTTATTAAGTGGGAGAAGCTAAAAGTCACAAGTCCGTGGGTTGTAGCTGGCTTCTTTTCCTCCAAAACACTTGAAGCATGAATATCAGTTGCCTTGATAGCTTAAAATAACTCACTGGAACTGTAAAATTATTTTCAGTATTGAATCTTCCAGAAGTCTTTATAAAAACAGGCTAAGGAAACTTGCAGAAAGAGCACATCCCTTCCAAAGGGAACAAAATCATGTGCAAAACCTTAGTTAAACTATACACCCAATACCATTCATATAGGAATTGCTGATGTAGAAAATAAGTCTGAGTCTTAAAAATGCTATCAATAATTTTGCTAGACACCAGTTTTTTAAACTAAATTAAGTGTTGATAAGTCAACTACAGAACCTCTTGGTCAGCTTCTCCCAATTATCTGAAATCATGATGCCATTACTAGCGCAGCTTTTACTGTTGTTTCAGAAGAAAAAGATGCAGATTAAAAGAATGCAGCAATTAGAAGAGAAAGTGATACAACAGTCCAAAATCGAAATGACAGTACTGAGGTTTGACATATCCTTCAAAAGCAAAATATCCCTCTATCTTAGGACCTGTATGCACAATCAAATCTAAAGCTTGGGACATGAAGCAATATTCAGTACTTTTTTTTTTCTTTAAATATACTGCAAACAAATTATGTGCCATCATCCAATTCAAAAGCTGCATCCAAGAAATTATACTCCAGAAAAAAAAGCAAGGCTAGAGACAGCATATCCAAGTGACTAAAAATATTTGCTTTACTTGCAGTTTTCTTCTCAACAGGTTGCAATGGAAAATTATACAAATGTCTTAGCTTTTCTACCCCTCACTTTCCAAATACTGAGGATCAAGACAAGTAAAACACACAAAAGCTTCCTTCAAATACAGCTTTCCATATCTATTATTATACTATAATCTGAGTGGCCACATTCTGGGACTGCAATTTTGTTTTTATTTAAAGTACATTGTGCTACCTCTGACAAAAATGGATGTTCTTTGCTTGCCCTACTGACCACACATGTACCTTCTCCTCTCCTTCTCTGACCTGTAGCTAACTAGTCAACAGAAAAGCAGAAATGCAGTTATTTAATATTTAGTATGTCTTTCCTAATCTAAACAACCTCTTTGTAGGCAATAGAACCTACCCCTAACAAATAGAACCAAACCTCAAAGGCTCAATACAATATTTTCTTAGTTATGCATCAGCTGTATAAAAATTACTGCCAAGCTCAGACAAAAATAAGTTAACTGCACAACATAATGATATATAAAATTGGTAACCTTTCAATAGAAACCTAGCTTCTCCAAATGGCACTTTTTTAGACTAATCTGAAAAATATATTTATGGTAATTACTTTAGATATTCTGAGAACCATAACTCTTGACTCTTGGGCAGTTACAAATAGATACAATTTCTGTCCAGTGCTGCAGAAAGTATCAAGTGTTTTCTAAATCCTGTCTCACTCAAAAAAAAAAAAAAAATCCTCAGGAAAATAACATTGTATACATTAAGTCAAATGCAAGCCCAGCTTGTCAAGAAAAGGCAACAGTATCACATTCTACCCAGGAGGGAAGTAGGGAAGGCAAGAAGAAAATTTCCCTACCCAGGACGGAAGTAGGGAAGGCAGGCAAGGTGGAAGAGAAAGAATCTTTTTCCCTTATAGAAGAAAATGACAATTAGTGCTCAACAGGTGGAAGACAGAAATATTCCTTTAGGCAGCTGACCAAAAAAACCAATTAAAAAAATTTGTTTTTCTTCTTTTTGCCTTGACATATTTTATTACAACCACACATAAGTGGTATTCTTTTCCTGCCAGTTTGATTATTTTCTGCTCCTCCTTTTCTACTCCCCTCAAATGAAATTGTTTGGTTATTTTTAGTTGGTTTTTTTTTAAACACTATGCTAATGAACTGGAGTAAAACCGAAGAACACCGAAATAAAAAATCTGAAATATTGCCAACATTAATTTTGGCCAGTATTCTTAACAGAGTCTCACTAACTGAGCTCAAAATCATTTATGCCTTGGACATTTTGGATTAAACTCCACCGTACCAGAGCGAACTCACAAACTGCAACATTGCAGTTTCAGTTTTCTGTCTATTCTTTGACCATTTTTCCATGGATACTTTTCAGATCTTGTTTTAACTGCCATGTGTTTTAATATTTGTTGTAGCAACATGATAATGAAATGTATACAAGTCACTGCAATCACATAACTCTTCCAAAAATACAAAGACAGGATTTATTCTGTTGCAGAAGAGTCACATCCTCAACCTCCAAGCCAAACTTTATGTTAGGCACTAGGTATACAGCTTGGAAATAGAATTGTATAATGGAAATACTGAGGAGTTCTTTGCCATAGCATCACTGGCAATAAAAATACCCAAGATTACAAACAATATCATCATGTGAGCATTCCAGGCCAGCCTATAAATAGAATTCAGAAAGAACTGGCCTCTCACAAATACGGTGCCTCAGTTCAACGTGTATTTGCTAAAAGTACCAAATATGTTCAGTAACCTAAGTCCATCTGAATTTTGTGAATTAAATACCTATTTACATATTGTCTTATTTAACTGATGATAATTCATGATGGACTACTCTGATAGACTTCTGACTGAAAAAGTGTACACTTTGTATGTGAGTGTTATCACTATTTGATTTATCCAGGAATATGCATATATTTCTGGATAAATCAATACTTTCCTTGGTAGTACAGAAAGACCATGACTAAGAGGCTGTCTTGATCAACATCAAGATTAGAATTTATGATTCAGTAATTAATTTAGGATTCCAGCCACAAAGCAAAAAGACATATTATGCAGAGATTCTTAGGATAAGATGCTCATCTGCATCTAACCTAGACAGATTATAAAAATATACATTCAGAAAAAAAATTTTTTTTGTACAAAAAACCACACTATTTCAATATCGTTAATTATTTTTCCAGAAAGAACAAGAGAACAACAGATTCGCATTAATGGTTACACCACGCACTTATACAATAGAGGGAGTGGACACATTCCTCAGGTAGCAGATCAGTAGTACGCAGCGTTTCAGAAACAATCAGAACTTCCTGAGAGATAATGGAAAAGATAATTCATGTGTTACTCAGGATAGGCTTATTCATTTTGCTTTCCCAAAAAAGGAAGATGTTGGACACTCTTAGGGAAGAAAATGACAATTTACTTGAAAATATTAATGACTTAAAAGTTTATCAATGGCTGTAAATGTCAAATTTAGCAGTTCATATGGATATAGCTGAAGAAAAACTACTAGTCTGGTGCCTCTGCATCATGTCTCACACCCTACTTATTTTCTATACTTCACCAGCTTCTGTAACACTATCACACATCAACTACTTCATTCACTGTAACAAACCAATGACAATAAAGTCAAATGAAGAAGAACGAACAAAATTGCATTTAAACACATCCCAAACTATCTTCACTTGTTCTGGCACTTACCAAGCTGTCAATGCCAAGCACTTTAAACTTCCACAGACCTGTTAGTGATTAGAGCTTGGCATGGAAGCAGGCGTAGCAAGGAGTGCTCTGACTGCCAGCCCCCTTCCCTGTAAGGCCCAGAGCCAGGCCCAGTGGTGGCTCAGAAACCTCTTCTGGGGAGATGCCCAGCAAAGCACTGGCACCTGAGCAGCAGCACACTGAGCTACTACAGACTCCAGGGAATGACCCAGACCCAGAGCTGAGGACCAGAGTTAACCAGCGGACAGCCAGCCAGCACTGCACACGCACCATAGTGCCAAGGAGTGTGGGAACTCCTGCAGAGCGTCCTCCTGTTCTTACCCCTCTCACCTCCAAGCAACAATCACTGATCTGGCTCCTGACCAGTCTACGGTTTTGAATGCAAGCTGCACAGATAGAAGAGTTTACTATTTAGAAAACTAGACACAACCTTCAGCAAACAGCTCCTAGAGCATTAAGGGGAAAAAAAAGACAGGGGACAGGTCTAGGAAACCATAACTCTGGTTTCCTGTTTTTCAGTCATTAGTAAGATTCACTTATTTACCACACAGCATTGAAAATTTAAATTTACTAGACAAGCTATTAAGTGTAAACTGAGAAAAAAACTCCAACACAACCACAAAAGACACAGAAATCTCTTTAGATCAGTAACAATGCTGAGACAGTGCCAAAACTTTTTGCAGCATTCTGGCACATTTTTATAATCTTCTGTTAGGTGCAGTTACAGACCTGCTTCAGGAACCCAAATATTTATACAGATACAAGTAATACATAGAAAATACTCCCAGACAGAATAGGAAACTACAGCATTCTCAGTGTTAAAGGCAACTAATTAAGTCTCTGTGATGGACAAAGAAGTGTAAACACTAAATGGTTCTTTTTTTGAAAGAACCACGCACAGCTTTTAATAGAGTATAAGCCAGTTATTTTTGTAACTACATCAGTTGATTACTGATTCTACTCAAAGGAAATAAATAATAGGAATTTCAAAGTATAGATGATTTTATTCCTGACTAGCAGGACAGATCTGTGCCATTACCAAAAAGTGCTCTGAAATACAGAGAATGTATGAGACAGTTTCAGTTTCCAAGTTGCATGTTGAAACAGGAATGTGCTCTTTTGTTCTATTTTTTTCCCCTCATTTAATCATAATGAAATCACTTGCGACATTACAACGGTTTCCAAAGCAACAGTCCAGTCAGATGTGATGAACAGAAGATAAGGGTGTGTGGGGAGAGCTCTGTAACCCACCGGTGATCTTGGTGGGAAACCCAGCATTCTGCAAAATTCATTCTGAAATTCATATTCTGCAAGAATATCTTCATATAACAGGATCAACATTAAAGAAATACAAGGTGAGAGAATGGGTTTTTTTTCCAAAATACCTGAAAATAATGTGTAAATCAGCTGATCTGTTCCACAGAGAAAATACATTCTATATAAAAAACAAGCAGAAAAAAGCTACTGTAACACAGCACTTACAGTTGCAATAATGCCAATGATAATCCAGTGGCTGGCTAGACTCATCACCCTGCAGCATTTGGCTACAAGATTTCCCAAGAACTTAAAGAAATAATGCTTTATGAATCCAGAGCAGAAAGGGTAAGGTGTAAGTAATAACCCTAGATCAAGTCAGGTGTATATGCCAACCAGACACAGTCAGAAATATGAGAAACCGCAGATTGTGCCTTGAAAGGCAGGAACTTCAGCATGAGAAATGCAGCCTGAATTCATCCAGAGATACACTTAGTCATATTTCTATAGACAAATCACCTTCAGGGGTTTCACGAGGTGTCTGCAATCTTTCAAAACAGAGTGCTTGAAATGCCATGGATTAACCGACTCATGTGTCTGTGTCCTGGGGCATGTTACGTGTATATACTGCATATTAATGTTCAACCCACAGCACAAACACCAAAACTGCACACTCAGCATCATTTAAATATGTGAGGCACAGGAGATGAGCTCTTCTTTTTTACACTGTATTAATACTTCGTAGATAATTGGTATTTTCTGAAAGATTCTCCTCAGAAAAATAGTGGTAAAAATATGTTGTAATATTCTCCATCAAAGCGCGTGCCTTCCTCCCGAAGGAACAGCCTCAAAGAAGCATTTGAAGGAACAATTACCAACAAAAGCAATTGTTTCCTTATTGGTATTTTCTAACTGTTGGCATGAAAATTAACCAGGAATCTTGCCTCAAAAGCAAACCAGTCCTTGAACCATCCTTCCAGACCTTTTGTTCCCGTAAGTTTCATACTTCAAGTCAAACATAACACTAAATTACAGTAAAAGGGAAGCTCTGTGGAAATGCAGCAAACCTGTATAAACAAGTGATACAGCTCAAGAGTATTTACTATGCTAATCAAAGGCCTGGAAAAAAAACAACCCCAGAGATTGTTAATTTCTCTGTTTAAAAGGTAGAGAAACAAACAACAGAGAACTTCAGGAAAAGGGCTAAGTTCTGAATGGTACAATGAATACAGGCACACAGCATTATTTGTGCTTCTAGCGGTACTTCCAACATAGACAGACACCCGTCTATAAAACCACAGGACCACAAATGTGTCTGCATCAGATCCCAAAACAACAAGAACTTTAATTTAAAGTTACATTTTATCTATTTCATGCTTTGGGACAAACAACAAAATGGACAAACAACAGCACCCCTTGTAAACTTGGTATTTTGGCTACTAATTTTCCAAAGGAAGAAATCCATCCAGTGCTAGTCCTAGAGAGCAGTTTAGTACATCTAAAATAAACCTGTTGTTACTGCAATATGAGCGGCTATCTCCTAGTTAAGCTTTCAGAAAGACATATAAGCAAACAACTCCAAGAGAGATTTTGGAAACGTATGTTTTAATTGGGGGAGGCAGTAGCAGGGAAAATAATACAGGAAAATCTGGATGAAGTGGTTGTTTCCAACAAACTCAGCAGCTTAAAAGCAGATTTTGCAAACCTAAAATCTCACTAAGCTTATCTTGGACCATTTTAAGAATTGTGTCAAAAAACCTTTTCTTAAGAAAAACTCGTCACTCAAGAGCAACTTTCTTCCAAAAACACACCTCACACATGAAGAAAATGGGGGAAAAAAAAAAAAAGAAAAGAAAAGGAAAGTATACTATATACACTGACTATACTTCAGCAATCCGTGAGTGCCAATCGTATTTTCATGGTCACACCTGAGCTGTCCGCCACAGTAAAATATACCCCAGATTTTCTTGAATGAAAGATTATTGTTCTTACACATCTTAATTTGGTATCAAAACCTGGCAGTCCAGCACACAAACATAAAACCAAAGTTAAAATTTTATTCCTTGTTAATAACTCTTCTCCAGAAGGGAGGCACATCATGGCAACATTTGACTGAACGTCTCTGGTGCCCAACAGCAGCAGACACACCTACACCCAGCCTACCTCCACTCTTTTTTCATTGCCAACAGCAATACTAGATTAACAGTGGAAGAAGTGCTAAGAATTCCTATATACTTCAGCCTTAGAAATATTCTTCCAGTATATCACACCGTTAACCAATTTATGTGAACAACTATAATTCAAAGCTGTTCCAAAGACATGCTCACTTCATTTTACCTGTAGGATTGTGTGAGATGCTAGAGATTCTGCCTGCTGCCTACAGTAAGGGGAGGCTTGGTGATCCTGCCAGGGAACAATGAAAAAGCCCTCCTCTGCCCTCCAGGTTTGCTCAGGTGCTTGCTTTACCCACATCCTGCAAAGAGCTCCACAGTCAAAGCAATTATGTAATGGTTTGTTCTCCTCCATGCCATAACTTAGAGAATAGTTAAGTCTGGAAAAAACCTTAAAAAAACCCCAAACAACACACAAGCAGATATATTTCTTCAGAGAACAAGTTTCAAATGTTTTTGCATTCACAGAAAGTCAAAACAGACAAGTTACTTTTGTGAATTTTTTTTTCAAACTACTTCCTGAAGAGCTTTTAAAAGTCATCTATTCTTCATTACTGTCAATTCCATAATCTCAGAAAATTGTGATAAGGGATTTACAGCAATTTTCCCTTTCCAATAACAGCCAGTGCCTTCTGACCCAATTCCAACTAAATCACCTCATCTAAGCTTCAATCTGTATCACAGGATTTTTCTTCCAATGCTAAACACTGGCCATTCTATTTACAAACTCCTGCAGCCCTGTGTGAAATCTGGCCTCTGTTCTGCACCTCTGCCACAAGCTGAGGAAAAAGAAAACATTTCTCAGCAATTGTCTCCACCTTTTCCTCCAAATCCAAGACTGATTCTAATTTACTGTAACTTCACTGATGATTCTAATTTACTGTAACTGCACATACTCACTATCTGATCCATAAACTTTGTCTCTTTACAAATACATCACTTCCCTTCCTTCTTGAAGTAAGTTTATTATTTATTAAAAAGGTGCTTTTCTTCACATCACAGCAGTTCATAATAATGAAGTTCAGAAAATTTAACACTGCCTCAGGACTTGGTCTTACAGATACTCAATATGTCTTAATAAATACTAGCAAATACATTACTTGGGGTCTCTATTTAACACTCCCCCATGTTTACAACAGAGCAGCCATTTATCTTTGCACTGTGATGGAAACTATTACTGCCATCTGTGCTGACTCCAGCTGGTATAGGACTAATAAAAAATTCTGTTAGCTGCTTTGAGCTGCTTGTTCAGCTGGCAATAATAGAAGTCAAGCTCGTTAACAGCAATCTTGCACAGCAAAGTTTCTGTTTATCTCAGAGAGACAACTATGCATCTCCATGATCCTTTTCACCATTAAAAAAAAATAATTTACTTGGTACCTGTTTTTACTAACAATCACAAAAAGCCTCACAATTACATGCTAGAGTGTTTTTTTAAGTATGTTTATCAACTGAGCCAAAATTACTTAAAAAAAAATAAATGCTGCTCCATCAAGGCAATGTGCTGTTTCCTGTATACAAACTGAAATAAATTTCCAAAATCAGAGAGCTCTCTAATGCTATTAGAGGCAGTTGAAGAATGAGCATTTCTGAAGCAAGTGTTCAGGAAACAGTTTTTTATCACTCAACCATCACTTAATTGCACACTGATTCAGACTTTACATGTCATTTTATAATTTAAACAGACGAGACAAACTACTGGATTGCTCAAGCAATCTGTCATCTTAAATACACACTGGAGAATTTTATGCTCCTCTGCTTGCAAGCTGCAGAATTTTGGAACTACAATCTGGGAGACAGTATGGATGAAATTTAACAACAATTTTAGTGGGCTTTCCATTCTCCCTTCTCTTTGAAGTCACAGCAATGTTACTGTAGATATCAGTAAGCACCAACACCAAGGAAACAGCTTGAACAGTTTAATTTATCTTATTAAATGTACAAATGCAGTAGAAATTCTCTTGTGAACTGTTACCAGCTTTTGACTCTACCATGCTCCCCCAAAACTTTTTCTCATCTACACATTTTGTAAGAAACCCTCTTGACACAGCTCATAATACATAATGCTCTTTTATCTTTTGTCCTCCTACAGCTTCTGTCCAAAGCTGTTCTTCTCTCAGTGGTCAACCTTCTGCCTGCAAGTGACTCCAATTTTTCATACTTAAAAGTCATCTCCAATTTGTATCCTTCATTAAGCTGCTGAGCCCAAATACACAGGGCAGACAAATACCAAAGGAAAAGCTATTTTTAAAAGAAGGTGGTCCTAGGTGATAGACATAGGCAATGAAAAGAAGTTAATTACCACCTTTGATGGTTAGCAAAATGTGTTATCACATAATTTCTCTCAAACCTAGGAAATCCCATACTGTGACTCAGATGAAACTTCACTTTTTAAAAATTTTCTTACTATAATTCTCATTATTGACCAATATCCCACACCACCAGCAACCTCAGACACAGAGAAAGAAAATTTTGCAGGTGTAGTTCTTAGTACAGGCCTTGAAGAGTGAAGATATTTTTCTGTGATACCAGAAACACAGAAGATGGTAACCATCATCCCAGCTTTGTCCAAGCAGCAGGAGGTCAAAGTATTCCACATTTCAGAAAGGAGACTGACTTGTCCCACCCACCATACAATCTAGAAACAGGAGAAGCACAAGGTGATCAAAGGCAAAAGGAAAGACCTATCTTGTTTCCTCAAGTTAGCAGATACATTCCCTCTTTCTTTTAGCACTTTCTTCCAATAATTAAGTAACTGTGCACTTCTGGCCTCCCCTCCTCCACCCCAAACCCTTCACTGGACTTGAGCTTTCAGCTGTTAGTCTTCAGTACATTAAGAAACCTTCTGTTCCTTGTATGATACATCTATGAAGTTATCTACCTACCATTAGAAATAGTAAAATACCTATTTTTTAATATTCTTATTTAAAACCTAAGTATCACAGCTGAAAAACATTACTGAAATACAAAAAACCTCATTGCCAAGAGAACTGTGTAACACTGACATTACTTGTCAGGGCACAGTATTAAACAGCTGAAGGGTAGTAACTTCTAATGTCACCTCACCTGATGTGCAAGGCACTACCTGATCACACTCTTGAGCTCAAGGTCAGTTGTTCTTCCAGTCCAAGTTAACAGTCTACAGTTTCACTCACTTTTCTGTGGAAAAGCCCTGGAACTTTCAGCAGTAAGTTATGCAGCACTTCATTTCAGAAAGCCAGAAGTAAGAAGGTGCATGGGAGAGATTTAACTACTAAGCTGAAGTAATATGGCCTCTCATCAACTTGTTGAATTTCAGCACTCATTCATATCTTGACCTTTTAAACTCTTAATGTTCAATATGAAAAAGCATCCACAATACATTCTTCTTCTTTGGAAACTACTTCAGGTTGGATCTGCCATATGCAGAATTATTAGATTACAACAGACATTTTAATCATCTTACGTCTCAAAAAGAAAACCCACAGATCATAATCTGATTTGACCTGTTAATTACTTGTAATTGATGGTATCTGTACTGAATGAAGACAGCTGGAACACTTTGTTCAAGAAAATGGGGAACATGATGAAAAATATCCTTGTGACAGCAAGAACATGCTCAGAACTGATTAATCCTCACCTGTCTTTGAGGTCCCAGAGAATTAAGTGCTCAGAAAAGGCAATTCTGGCAAAGGGATGGAAAATAGGAGCTATTTGATGTCTTCTTTAAAAACATTATATCAAATACCATGAAAAAAAAACCAACCCCAAACTAAAACCACTAACACACTGTTTTTACAACTTTTAAAATCAAAACTTGTATACAACCTGCAGAGATCTACAGCTTACTGCTACATTTGCTTACTAAAATATCCGAATTCTTCTTTAGGTTTTTGACTTGTAAACTTTAAAACTCTGAAAAGAAGTATTTAAGCTTTTGCAGCCTTTGTTGCAAAAAACCCCAAACAAAACAAAATCCAGTTCAAATGTAACTTCAAAAGAAACATTAAAAATGTATTTTAATTTTGAACTCAAGCCTGCCCCATTCCCCAAAAACCTAGCAATTCACACAAGCATGCCCAGCCCAACTACTTCTGTAACTCCTGTCACATGCTTCACCAAACCTCTGATCATCAATTTATTCCACGCGTTGCTCTGCACACAAACACTGCAATGTGCTTGAAACAAGTCCTAGCGGGTTTTGCTCTGAAACATAACTACCTGGGATCAACAACTTCTCTCTCTACAAAACTTGCCCGGTGAATTCGCAGTGGCATGCTGACTTCGGTGGCAAAATTACTATTCTCATATTCAAAGGCACCACAAGAAAGATGGATACATCTACTCCTTTCCAACACAGCAACCGGTGTTAAGCTCCAAGAGACACAGTGATGGACAGTACAGACACAATCGACTGGCAACAGGAAATAGGGGGGTAAAGAATTTTGCCTCTAAAATTCCACAGGGCTATAATCATTAACAAAATTTTGATTTTGCATCTTTTCAGGTCCTATCATAGTTTAAAGGCCATACTGACAAAGTCAACAACTTTGCTACCTAGTTCTTGACATGGTTTACTCAAAGATTGCCAGTCATCATAATCACCTTCCCAAACTGACTTCCTACACTATGCAACTCTCACATTCATTGATAGCAGACATCATCACAGGAACTCTAACTGGCAGCCTGCACAGCGTGCTGCTGTCAGAAAATACTCTTTTCCTTAACAATTTGTTTCTCTCTACACACACTTTGACATTTAAAAACACATATTCAAACAACATGCAGCATTCTCAATGGAATTTGACTCAAATAGCCCAAAGTCTATACACAGCTCATATATTTTAAAGGTATGATAATCCTTCTTTCTTAAAAACTTGTTCATTCTTCTTTAACTCCTACTGGAATCTTTTTCCCCCTTCATTGGCTTGCAGCTAACAATATCCCATCAAAATGTTTTTTGAGCTGTGATCTCAGACTGCAGAGACAGGTTTATCCTTTTATGAACATTTGTTTACAAAGAGTGGAACACTACTGTATTATTATACTAAAAGGTAGAAGTTTTTTGAAATGCCTTCCCACTGCCATTACCCGTGAGAATTTTATCTGTGTTGCAGATTTATTGTTCAGGAAAAAAACCCAAACACTGAGTCCAGCCAGGTTTTTTTAACTCAGGGCACAAAATAAAGCAAAAAAGTGGCAGAGACAAGTCAATGCCTAAAAATAGAGAAGGTGCATGGACACTTTCATGCAATGGAAAGCACCTGATTAGGTACCAAAAAAGAGCACAGCCCCAGCATGGATACAGGGAGCAAAGGGGCACTCCGGGTTAAGAGAGGGAGAGTTTGAGAACATAAGAGTCTGTACCACCCTGCAGAAATTCACTGAGGCCTTTCCATTCAGCAGCAGCATACTATGCACAGCTGCATTATGAAAAAAGTTATCCCGTTATAAGATTTGTCTTATTGCAGCAGAAAAAAACCCCCAACAAAACCAAGAAACAACCAAACTCTAAATTAGACGTCTTAAAATCAAATCAAGCTGTCATCCCTGACATGTTTCAGAACAGGAGAAAGATATTTACCAATTAGCACACAAAAACATAAATACAAAGCAGACAGTAGTAGGATAAAAAAAATCCCAATCCATGTCAGTGAGTACTTACTATAGGGGAAGTTACTGAGAGGAGTGAGACACAGAAAGCAGCCAAAAGAGCTGATACACAAACACACACACACATAACCATAACAACTGCTGACGATTAAATGTAATCAAAGCTTCCAATTTAGAGTGAGCCGCAGAGTGCTTCTGGGAGTTGCTGACAGCATTCAAGCTCTATTCTGAAGCACCATCATTTCTGGAGATAACACTTCACATGGTATCTTTAAAGAGCATGGGAGAATGCAGGTAGAAGGTCAGGAGAACGAAGGGTAGAAGAAAAAGGAAGTTAAACTCCAGGAGAACAGAGAAAGGCATAAACTTTATCTATGGATCTGCTTGCACAGAAATTACAAGGTTTAGTACTCAGATTAGCTGTGTATGTTTAAAGAGCCTGTAGGGTGACAAGTCAGGCCTGGCTACTGGGCCCAGCCCCCTGCATGCTGACCCAGACTGCAGAGAGCCTGTGGCCTGTGCTGGCACCCACTCAGAGGCAGTTAAGAAGGGAGTTCTGGGATTCTGCCCTAGGATATGAAGTGTACATACGTGATGCTGTACTGCAGTTACACAACAGAAAGCCTCTTTCATAGAAAAAGAGAACAGTGAAAAATGTATTCCTTCCTGATGATTGTTTTTTTTCCTGGTATTGCAGATAACTGCGCTTTTCACTTAACATTCATGTCCATCAGTAAGGTCAACAGGTGTATTTAAATCAAGTGTTACCCCACTTTTTGCCAAAGTATTTCAACTACTTAGTTTCTAGTATTCAACAGAATACTTTAAATACTACTTAAGACACAGCTTTATGGTTCCATTTAGTACCATCTGTGTTGCAATTGCAGTCAGCTCTACTACTCATGATGGGAGTAGGCTGAACCACTCTGGACAACAGAAAATCCCAGATAACGGAGTGTACACTCAGAAGCATGTGGCAGGTATTCCCCAACACCAAATCAACACCATGGTGTCCATTAGTTATCTCTATATAGCCAGTCCTCAAACCTGAGTTTTAGGAGACCCCCATCAGCTTTGCCTTGTTACCTGAACACATGCTCATCCTGCACTGCAGCTGAACTAGGAGAGCAGTAATGGAGGCCTACGCCCACCCACCTGTTGCCCTTTCCTGTCCCTGGCATTGCTCTTGACTCCAACACTGCCACAAACACCAGGTACAGCACGGGCTAATGAAGCTTTGCTAGACATACAGACTGGGGGAGCCCAGCACTAAGTCTCCTGATCTGACTCTGCATAGGAGGAGCTGAGGCCCCACAAAGCTTATCAGCTAAACTTCCACGACACCAAGCTGCAATTCTTCTGTTTCAGGAGCTGCAACTCAGCTAATTATCTCTGCCATAAATAACCCATGGCCTAAATGATCTACCCAGGGATCTGCCTGCATAGTGAATAGGGTTACACAAAACAAGCAAGAAAAAAATAAAGTAGAATTACATGTGGTCTCTCAAAAAGTCGACAAAAATCCTTAGAAGAGAATGAGAAGACACATATTAAAGAACAAAAAAGACTCTGAGCAAGTAGATCAGTCTGAAACACCCTGAAAAGCCATATGAAAGGGCACACAGATTCTGAACTCTGATAAGCATTACATTAATTAGGGAGCAGCATTAATGAGGTCAGCAGTTCTGGGTTAGTAACACTAGGATAAGAACATGAAGGAGCAATATTGCAAACAAAACTCAGGTTTGACAAATACAGCATTAAGTTCAAAATTATTTAAAAAGTTTATCACACTGTGTCTTCAGTGGTGTTCACACTGGTCTTCTTTCCCACTTTGACCATCATCACTATTATTTCAAGTCAGAGCAACCCTCAGTTCTCAATTTTCAATGTAGTAAGGAGTCAGCTGATTCCTTTTTCTGCCTGAATAGCCATTCTACTCAAAAAAATAGCTAAGACATGTTGTTTGATTAGTAATTCCACACCAGCTTAATTTGTTTTAATCTACTACACCTGCAAACTGAGACATGAAAGTAAAAGAGCATGCTACAAGAGAAGATGCAGCTGAGGCAGGTATCCCATTTCAAATACTTAGATTAACGGTACTTTAAAAGAAAAAACTACGAAAAAAACCCCCAACGAACCAAACAAAAATACCACAGGACACCAACACAAAGCAGCCTTTGCTCCTTCTGTTAAGAGGAAAAGTTCTGCAGGGAATCTATAACTTTTCTTCTGTTTTGGACGCAAAGTAGAATGATAATTACAAAAGTATTTCAAATACTAAGTATTTCCACCATTATTTGGAAAAAACATGCAAGTTTCCTAGTCAAATCAAACACTTACTTTGAGGTCACTGAACTCTGACATTGCTTGTTACAGCTACTAGTCAACAGATTGTCAGACTTATCATTTCCAAATATTTCTTGAAATTAATTAAATTAGCTAATTTTAGTTTTTCTTTTCCTACACAACAACTGCTTTTTGTCAGTATTTCTATTTTATTTCCTTGGTACACACCGCTAAAGAAAAATTCCTCACTCAAAATTCAGTTCTGCAATTCCATTTTATAATATCCCATTTCAAAGTCCACAAAGAGCCAGCATTTACTTTCCCTTTTCCGTCTGAGCAAAGGCAAGTTCGCTTGTCTCTCTTTTTGGAACCATGATGAAGATGCCAGTACCTTGAGAAAAACATTTGAACCATGAGATGCTTCAGAAGTCATTCTCCAACAACCTTCTTGACAAAGGATTAAGATCAATTTGGCTTAGAGAGATTTTAATAAAACTAGTTTTACACCTTGGTCATGTGAGTGCAAGAGTGTTTTCAAAGTCCATTTGATCTATCTTGCACGTGAGCCAATGATTTCTTCCTCATTCAGGTAAGAAATTCTGAAATAGTAACCAATAGTACCGGTCAGACCACACACCAGAAGAACCATAACTCAGAAAATACACGTGTGTTGCAAAACACTAAGGGCATTCAGCCCGCTCAACACTGCCAATCTGCATTTCTGGGTTTAAACTAGCCCAAAGTTGCAAGAAGACATCCTGAAATTCCAAACAGAGGTATACCACATTCCTCAGAGCACACACAAAACTTCTATCTATCTGTGAGTGTAGCTGGCAGCAAGGACAGAAAGCTTGCACACCATTAGCATTTCTGACAAAAAGAGTGCCACCGTCACATTCACATCTGCAAAGCTGAAACTTCAAAAACTACTTGAGAGGATGCAGCCTGCCCCAAGGAGTAAACAAGGAAGAAGAGATTGGACTGATGTCTATCCAGGTTCACTCATCCACCACACCCTGCTGAGCACTTGAAAATAGAACTGGCAAGAGCTAACTTCTAACTTTCACCATGGGGAAGTCAGACATCTCCCTCCTTCAGTACCCAGCAATTCTGAAAGTAAAGAGGAATCCAATCATGGAACTGCAATGCTAAGAGAGACAGAACATCTACTAAATTTATTAAAAGATTCAAGTTACTGTTCCATTGAAAAGGACCTGAGGAGAACACTTAAATGCTCCATCTCCAAACACACTTCATCCTTTTGATGGACACACAAGTTATTTCTCATTAGATTATTTCACAGTCAATTTACAAAGATTCTCATTCATGATATTTAATGTAATAAACAGTAAAAATTCAGTGCTAAAATATGGGTTACAACTATGCACTAAAACTTGCCATGAACTTAGCTACAATGTTATAAACACCTTAAACAATAAACATTCTAAGGACTTGGAAGCCCTTGACAAGGAAGCTACATAGCAAGCTGTCCAGTGTTCAATGGTCTGTTTACAATAACTGACTTTCCTTTTTGTTTTCAACTTGGATCTCAACCAGAACACCCATGAAGACTAGTACCACCCCAGAGAATGCCAGTTGTTCAGGAGGATGAAAAGAAGCTTTTTTGGGGGGAGGGGTAGGGGGGGATGCAGGAGATGTTGTTGGTTGGTTTGATTTTCTCCAACATGCACTTTAAGGAGTTTCATCATGTTGTTGGGCAAACATTTCTGCACCTCTCTTTTGCCTTTCATTGTCCTGGTTCCCAAGTATCCTTTCCCTATATTCCACCACATCAGCAGCAAATCCATTAACAAGCCATCTCTTGGGTTACCTTATGTGTCAGTTTCTCTGCAGACACCGAAGCAGCATTTCTCAAGGGCACTCCTATCAAAAATGCAGGTACAAGGATTAGATTTACACCAGAAGAATTAGAACTATTCAAAAGTTCCTTCTTTTTAAATGTAATGGGCACTATGGAAAGTACTAGCTTGCCTTCCAGAGAGTTTGTTTCAGAATAGCATATCTGCTGTGGACCCAGGAAGAGGCTCCAAAACAGCAAAACATGACTGCTGGGATGATGTTCCATTGCACATTTAGAACAAAACTTTCAGAATTATATTTTTGTCTCAATGTAATAAAACAGCAAAGTGTGGGAGGTCTGCAAAGACATTCTGCTCTTACTCCCTTACATAACTGCACAGTTCTCTTCAAAGAAAATATATTCAATCTCAACTACTTGCTGCTGAGCATTCAGAGGATACATAAGTAATGCATTAATGTCTTCAGCTACATACAGTGAATAAATGTATGTTTCTCTGTTTTACCAAAAGGCCAATTTTATTTCAGTCTGGTTTCGCTAGATAAAATTCTCTGAAAACATATTTGAAGTCTAAAAGAAATTGAGAAGTATCTCAAAATAGGGAATGACAACACAGTAAGACAGGAAGGAAAAAATACCAAAACCCATCAAAATGTTTAGGACTTGCATCATCTGGGGAGGTGGCACTACTGAGCCAAAACAAGTCTGGAGCACTGCAGACTCACATTACGCTGCATATCTAAAAAAACTCACACTGATAGATGCTGACAAAGAAACTTTCCAAAGCAGACCAGGACGCCGCTCATTCAGGGCCATAAAGCAGCTTTGCCAGTAGAAGACTTCCACCAGCTCTGTGCCTCCACAGGAATGCTCTCTTGATTTATCTTTTGCTAAAGCTTATCAACTGTAAAACAAGCCTTGGCTTTTGAATCACAAAGTAAAACTGAATTTAAAGTAAGTATTCAACAAGAATAAGAACTCTGAAGTTTTAAAAATTACATTGCAGCCAGTGCCAGTAACCATACAAGTCAATTTGTTGGGCAGATAAATTATCCCTTCAACTTCACATGATCCTTTTTGCTTCAACTCTGAAAGAAACAAGTTTGTGAAAGGCCACCTCAGCTACATTGGACATTATTTTAATCATGAAGTCAGACAGAAAGTGGAAACCACATGAGAAGTAGTATCAAATCCTCCAGTTTCTTATCTAAGATCTGCTGTTCCTTGTCATCATGTAAGAATTATTAAGCAAAAGACAGCTCCACATACTAGCATTTAACACTAGAAAAATTACTGCAGAAGCTCAAGACAGATTCAGAATTTTGAAGCGTTACACTAGAAGAAAATTTATTCTTGACTAGAGGCTTTTGTACACTATTTACTTGGGATTGACACTTATGTTTAAAAAGAGACTGTGGAATAAACTAAGAAAATGTAAGCTCGATAAATAAAATATGATGTGTATTTTTTTATTGTATTTGTAAGCCTAAAATATTCTCTAATACAAAAAAATCTCAGAAAAAGTATTCAAGTGTTGACATTTTCAGCAATGCATTTTTAAAACAAAGCATCAAGTTACTTTCTATAAAGTTTACAGTTCACAATGCACCCTGGCACTTTTTTAAACATATGGAACAGTATCTTCCTAAGTACATGCAGAGATAAGCATACCATTCCAGCCACAGCAGCTGCTTTAATTCATGTTTATGAAATGCTTAAAATTCTTGGAATATACATACACACTGCAAAAAGTGACACCATGAATCTCCAAGTCAGTCACTACTAGCCTGCTGTCTATGCTGTTACTGAACATGAAGAGGCAGCAGCACAGGCTTGGTGGAGACTAGTTTTTAAGAAACAGGTAAGTGCAGAACCTGCTGCTAGTGCAGTGAGCCTCTCTGCACCCATTTGCAGCATCATCATTAACCATGCTAGTTACCACGCACTAACACAAGCACCCAGAAATGTTTCAGGCATACCTTTCTGTTGCTGTGCTGACTGATGCACCTCAAAATAAGCACTGTATCATTAATAAGCACCAAAATATATTAATGGCCTAATTTGTCAAAACAGTAGTTGTGGTATAAATTTCTGTCCTGAGTTATAACACTTAAATAACAAATAAGTCGCTATAGGATGATAAGCCATTAGGGACTTCATGAGGGGACTACACAGATTTCCCTACAGTGATCCAAGTGAGATGAGGCAGAACATTCAAATTACCTCCTACTGAAAAAGTTTCACCTTACAAGCCACTAGCTTCACATCATCCAAAGATGATAATGGATGATAAAGATGATGTAGGAATATTTGGTAAGCATGTATGTGCTTGAGGATATCTCTATCTAGGATGTAACAAAATGCCAAATTAAGGGTGTGGCTGATGACTAAAGAATATACTAGTTCAGGATATGGTTATGAATTTATAGATGTTTTGATGGCTGGCAGTTGGGTTTTTAAACTATTATTTTTATATTAGAAGGCAACTATCAAAAATAAAGTCCAGAATTACAGATGATAATGCTAACCAAGCACAACAGCATTAGAAAGCCACTTATTCACTTTTCACCTGAAATGAGAAATTACATAAAGGGACACTCTCCTCTGGCATTGAAAATAGCTTGTGTAATTCCTGCTCTTCATCAGCATGGATATCTTGAGCTCAAGTCATTGATTTTCAACTCCCGTCAGCAATGCGTTTTTCTGGTTGACCTTCATATTCTAAGATAATTTACCAAGCTCCTCCATCACCCCCCAGCAAACACCCATCTCAAGTTTCACACATAAAAATCATAAAGACACATACAATCACCCCAAGCTCAAACGGTCAAACCTCAAACTCTGATGGCCAATTTCGGATCAACCTACAAAGTCAGGTACTGGCTAGACAAACTTATGGCCCTTGTACTGTCTCTTGTAACACACAGAGCAATATTACTTCCAGGCAAGGACACAACTGTTTTAGTTAACTTGGTGTAACTTTAGTTAACTTTGGGTCACAAGTTAACTCAAGAGTTGAGTCCTGTGGTGCACATCATTGCAGAGCAGGGGCCTTTTCATTGTCGGCTGCACTCACTGTCTCCAGCCAACACTTTCACACTTCCTTGAAGAGCCTTCTCCACTCTGCCATCAGTAACAGACATTCTCCCAAAATACCAAACAACCAGAGAAATTACTCAGTTAAGCAACAGCATCCACATAGCACTGCTGCAGCAGCTGGCATCTCGCTACAGCAGGCAGTAATTGTTTCCATTAATAGATTCAAACCATGCCCAGGGCGGGCCAAATAAGCAAAGGCACTGCACTACGTTCCCATCATTAAGGACAGTCTGTCCTTGCAGGGGAGACTGGCAACACAGCCAGAGGCAGCCACCACTACTCAGTCTGCACCAGAGGAATAGAGGAGTTCAAATCTGATAAAGTCTTGAACAATAGCAACAAGAGCATTCGTCAATTTAAAGATTTAGCTCTAATCTTATTACTAGAAGTACCACCATGTTGAATGCCTGAACAGCAGCTGCCTGCCTGCACATGCTGCCCTGCAGGCCTGATCAGACCGAGAAGGGATTCACTTGGTCCCTGAAACTTTGTGCCAAGATTCACACCCCAGCTCTGCTCGGCACACAGACCTGTACAGAAGGGCAGCTGGTGTGCACTGCTGCTCCCTGAGCTCAGGTTCTGCAGCACCGGGACTTCTTATGCACTTCCTGAAGTATCTTGAATCTAATCCACACCTGGGTGACACCATGTTTACAAGCATCATTTAACTCTAAGTTTTTTAACTATTAAAGTAACGGCAAATTAGAAGTCTGGAGTCTTAACGTGCATATTTAATGAACCTACTAGATGCACAACAGAGCAGAGAATCTTGTTTTCAAAACAAGACAGCTGTCTCTATTTACACTAAGGGGGTAAGGAGGTGCAAATAAAACTCTTCCTTTAGTCCTGACATCCCCTATAAAAGGACCCCAAAAAAATCTCCATTTTAAGAAAGCTAGAATTTTTTAAAATTCATAGTTCATTTCAATAGACTACACATTCAAGGTGTATTGACTAGTAATCCAGAGCTCAAAAGCACCCTTGGCTGCAGAAATAAACATGTGCATACATACCTGTACCTTCTAAACACAGAAACTAAGCATGTCTAAAGGTCTACTGATCTTTTTACACATATTTTCAAATCCCACAACTTAGGTACTTCCAACATGGTAAAACAGAAAAATTGGATAGGTTTGAAGCTGAACCTCATTTGACTGTGTTCTACTCAGAAATATTTGAACATAACACTCAGTAGTCCAAAAGCAGAGAATGGCTACAAAGCAATGCTTGCCTAAACATGGTCATTCTAAGAACAGTTTTCCTTCTCCTCAAACACTTTAACTATTTTTGTTCTGAAATTTTGCCAGCTAAGTTCTACAGGCTGCTTACCCACAATCCCAACAGCCTCCAACAGTAGTTTCCTCTAGCAATCACATTTAAAGACCAAATCGCAAGGTCCTAACAGCAGTCTGGATTTTGTAAACATGGTAAAATAATGGATGTTGCATTTACTCACAGTTGAGGTCACCTCATGAAGAACCAAGAACCATGTCACACAGTATTTTGGACTACAAGTTTGTGTCTCGTGTTCCAAATTACATGGAATTTTAGAACAGCAGTTTCAAGGAACAGCATCTAGTGTCACATCTGAGGCATGAATGGATTAAAGCAATGCAAAAGTAGCTCCCAAAATTACATTTTCCAACCACACATTTCATAATTCAAATCCATCTCCTCTGCCAAGGTTCAAAGCTAACAGTTCACATCCTGAACACTTAAGTCTAACAGGAAAGTTAGACAGGTCCAAGTCAGATTACTTTTACAATTTCCTGCAAAGATAAAAGTTGCTGCCTTCTACTATTTTATGATCCATCTCTGACAGGTGATAATTTGAAGTTCACACATCAAAGATGTGATCTTGTTGGTCATTCCTTCAGATGCAGAACTAATTAGCAGCTGTCCTGTTTCAGCTTCCAGAAGCTTCAGTTTGAAAAAATTACCATTATCGTGAAGGCCTCCAACAGCGCTCTTCTCTCATCTCTGATGCTATTCAAAGCAACGTATCAAAAATGATGAAGTACCACAACCACCAAGGGAAGGACCATGTACTAAAGACCATCCAAAATCATGTTTTCTCCAAAGCAGAAGGAGCAACAGCTGTTTTCTGGAAACAAGAATTTTAGGACAAGCTGCCTAGGGATGAAATCTGTGCTTCAGATATTAATCTTTGAAACTATTATGACCTACAAAAACTACATAGACACACACACATCTGTTCCCAACTATTTATTTTATTAAAGAGCTTAAACCTATGCAAAAAAAAAACCCAAAAAACAAAAGACAAACAAACAAAAAAGCTCCCATATATTCTGGAATCTTCAGTCATATAGCACTATAAGAAAAGGGGTTTTTTAGGTAGAATTGGGATTTGGTGCTACTTGTCTTATCAAAATAAGGGTGGAAGAGGACAGAACAAACAGGCCATAACATGCTGGGGTTTTTTTAGAGTTAAGACAGGCAAGAATGATACTTTCAGAAAAAAAGTGAGATTTTGAGTTCAGGTCTACAGTCTGAGGACTTCTTTCTTATTTTCTGCTCTGAGGTTTTTATTAAGGCAAAGTTTGCAATAGGCTACTGTGCTCAAATGGAATGAATTGCCCAATAAACGAATTTGTGTTTCAGTTAAAACTACAGATGAAATAGCATTTTGGTTCTAGTGTCTCCATGGTTCCTTGTTTATTTCTGTCAAGACAAATATTTTGCTTACTAAAGGAAAAATCATGTCATGAAGAACTGTTATCAGGGAGCTAAAATAAAACTTTTCAGATCCTATGTGTTAAAAAGTGTAGCTGAAAGGAAAGGAAGGAAAGAAGGAAAGCATATTTTAACAATCAGAAACAGAGGACAAACCAACCCAGCAAGACCTCATTTGCCCTACTGAAAAATAACATCCGTAATGTAAAGTCAGATCTTTAGTAGACATAGAGATGTGAAATCTCCATTGTAAAAAACTACTCATTCATTTTGCAAGATTGTCTGTGACTCCGTACTCTAATTATCTCATAGTTACATTTTAATACAGCACCTTGTTGCCAACAACCAAATACAAACATTTATAGCAGGACAGCAGGATGTATTCAATTGGCTTTGAAACATAACACCCATTTCTGAAAGACTAAGTTAGAATAGGGTTTTTTTCTGTGAAGAGAGTGCTTTGAGAAAGGAAATTCAGGTTCCCAGGTGAAGACAGGAAAAAAAAATAAATCAGAGAGTTCGCAGAAACTTTCTTCTTGGGAGAAATGGAAATCTATATTAGTTTGGGAAGGAAATGGCTGAGAGACAGGAGAGGTAACTAAAAGAACACACAAGCACACTTCAGCAGATATAAAGGAAACTACTGCTACCAGTAAAAGCAAAACAAGGGTTAAAGGTACGAAGTCCAACAACAAACTTCCAAAAACTCTGCCAGCACCAGAGATTATACCTGATAGCAGACAATGAAAACGGCTCCTTTTTGAACTCTGTCTCCTATTATTTCAGTTGATAAAGATTTTCCTGTGCCTTTCAAACTCAAGACTGTTCAGTTTTACTATGTTCTGGTTTTCCTCCTTCATTAGTATAGAACACTGGAAGTCATGTGCCTGTGGGCAACAGCAGGCCTGCTGCTTATAAAAAGACAGAACACTTGCATTTAATAACAATTACTATTTTGTAGCTGTGTTTGTTACCACGCAAGTGCTGTGTGGTCTAGCAGTTAGAAGATGCAGTCAGAATCCTGTTCTAATTTATGATTGTAACTTTACCTCTAATACAATAAAAGTTGGACAAATGACAGCACTGTCTGGGATTTTAGGCCTTTTACAGCACTTGTAAAACTAGCATTACTTGCCCATCTAAAATCCTTCAGAACTATCCTTAATAATGCCTAGAGACTAATTAAAATAATGCAACTGAATTTAGATTTAATTCAAAAACTCCTTACAGCATAGGCAAAGCTAGTAAAATCCGATTTTCCTAACCTTGGATGTTCTTCCAAGAGCAAATTTTATAATTATTAAAGAGTTACCTAATTTTACTTTAGAAAATTCTGTCATTAGCTTTTAAATTACAACTGAGAGAACAAAGCAAATAAAGAGCACAGTCCTGAATTCTACTCCCTACACCCTATAGTCTCTTAGCTTCAGCTGAATTAAAAAAAGCAGCCCTGGAAACCAAATTTGCTTTAGAAGGCTACTTATTCTTATTCCAAAATGCAGCACAAACTTGTACTTCCATTCAGCTAGAAAAGGGAAATTTCCATATAAAAAGATAAAACGCAAAAAGGGAAAGGTAAGACTAAACAGAATATTAAAATAATGCCTAGAATAGAGAAAGACCAATTAATCACCCTAACAAATTAAATCATTTCTGCAATGACATGGTTGCTCCGAAAGAAAAATCCAGTTAAGCTATATAAAAACAAGCTACACAAAGAAAACCAAAAATCCATTTGACATCTCTAACCCTGCCAAGGCATCAATCCAAGTACAAGCAGCAACTACTCAGCAATTCAGAGCCAGTTTATACAGACATTTTACGGTGGGTACACATAGAAGAACAGAATTCATTTCTCATCATGAGAAATTAAACTATTTATATTGAGTAAAAAATATAAACCAGCAGTTTAGCACTGAAGGAAACGTAAGGATGTTCATTAGGTGCTAGAAAGCCCGTTAGGCATCTTGACAGATTACATGCAAGGTCTGCCATTAAGCAGGCACCCAAACTATCTGTTTGCACTAATGAGAGCTACTTCTGATCAGTGTTTCTGACTGTTCTTTCCAATAACACATCTGGCAGTTGTTTCAAACACACAAGTTAGCAGCCAGCCAGATTCCAGCCTCACACTGTGCTGCACGAAGGACAGCTATCCCTTGCCAACACAGCTGCCGATGGTGAGGTCGCACACAAGCGTCACAGCTCATCCATAAGGCTCTTGACGTAGAAACAGAAGCCAGTTCCCACCAGGAGAATTTATGTATTTTATAGATATTGGAGCCTGATAAACACAAGACACACAAGCTCTCAAAAGACAGAGTCACTGCGCAGTCTTGCTGAATACCTGTGGGCCAATGTGCACAACAAGCAAAATTCCCACATTATGGGCTCCTCATTAAACTACCTGGCCCTTAGTCTCTCAAGTCTATTGAAATAGTGATTTTTAAATTTTAATTCTGGTTTTGCTTTATAAACTCTATGTGCATTTTATGTTTCACACCTGTCAATTCCACTCACTTTGAAGAGTTTGTTATTCTTATTATAGCACTGTTGTGATGGAAGCTACATACACGCTTCAATAAACTCCTGTTTATTGAAAAAAAAAAACAAACCCTACATTCTAAAACAGAATAGTTTTTAAAAACCCCCAAGATTTCCATTTCATAGATGAGATGCTAAGACCCAGAGAGGCAGCACAACTTACAGAAGATCACACAAAGATCTTTGAAAGAAGCAGGAAACAAGCACAGATCTTTCAAGATGCAGGCCAGCACTTTAGCCACAACAATGGTTCTGAAGACAATGCCAGTTAGATTTAAAATAAACTGGTGTGATTACAGCTATATTCTAGTACTTGGGTTTATGTGAGAAGCACTTTCACACCTTGGACGTGCAAAAATAGAAAAGGTCTCAACTTTTTCTGCTGGAAAGCTATAAAAGCATGACACTCCGCCTTTGCAAAAAAAAAAGAATATTCTCACACTACAGTTTCTTCATAACTATTATAAACTGAATCAAAAATATTTTTTGAAAAGGTTCAAGTAGTAGGAAGGTGCTAGGTTGAGAATCTCCACACCCATTCAAATGATTTCTCACTCCTTGGCATTAAATGCATTTAACAGATCAACTGAGCTTGAGCAGTCAACAGGTAACCTAGCAGATAAGAATACAACGTAACTATTCCTCTTGCACCTCCCCGTCTTTCCCCACACTCCCTCAAAGGAAAGAAATCTTTTCCTGTTCTGATCTATTTTTACAGTCTAGTGCATTGGTATTTTGGATTATTTCCAACGGTATTCTTTACTGGGGCATCACAACTAAATGCCAGATTTCAAAATTATTTTAGCATATTCTCATAGGCTACTTCACAGAACAACACTGAATTAATACAGGATCTAGAAATTACAGCCTTTTCAAATGCAAATATGTTAAAACCTAGTAAACAAAGTTATATTAAAAAAAAATACCTCACTAGCATAAAAATCAGGTTCTGCTTTTTGTTCCCCCACAGGTTACACCAAGTTGTTAACAGCCTACACTCAAGGGAAATTTCTGAAAACAGCACACACAGCCTAAGTCATTACCTACTCAACAGTTTATTTTTTGAGCAGTCAATCAAGAATCAACTTCTAAACCTGGGAGACCAACAGGGATCTTCTGTCTCCACACTGGGTACCTCCGACTCCCCCAGGAAGCCAGGTAAAGAACCTATCCTTACTTCCCATTGATGCAAGCCCAAGGCAGCAGCACCGGTCAGCACTCGCCTCTCGCCCTCTCCCTCCCACCACAGCCCCGAAAAGCACCGAGCGACACCCTGGGGACCCCGCCGCTACCCTGACAAAGCCAGGCGAGGCGTCTGAGAGGGCGAGGCGAAGGAGCCGGGGCTGGGCTTTCACTCGGGCACGGCGACTCGGGGTTTTACCTTTCTCCCTGCTTGGCGTTGGAAGGCGGCGGGTGAAGCACAGTCTGGTTCCCTTCCATCTCCACGATGCACTTGGTATTCAGGTCCAGCTCTGCAAGGCGACACGGCGGGGGGCTGTAGCCAGGGCGAGCGAGCGCAACCCCCCTTCTCCCGGCACGCCGGGGCAGCTCGGCCCCCGCCGGCTCCCCCAGGAGCGAGGGGCTGGGGCGGCGGGGGGAGGGCGAGGGAGCTCGTCCTCCCGCCAGCCCGGGCAGAACGCGGAGGGACGCCGCGCCCTGGTGCCGCCCCCGCCCCGAGGTGCCCCCAGACCCCGGTTACCTCTCCTGTTCATGGGCCGGACCCTGACGGCAACTTTCACCTTGGTGTCCGACATCTTCCCCGCTCCCGGGAGCGGCGGGCGGGCGGCCCCGCTCAGCGCCGGCAGCGACACGGCGNGCGCTGGCTGCCGACGGGCTCGTTCGCAGAACCGCTGCCGCCGCTGCCGCCGCTGCCACCGCCTCCCTGCCAATCCCCACCGCCATCTTCCACCTCCTCCTCCTCCCGACGCGCCGCCGGGAGTACGGCCGCCCAGGCAAGCGGCGAGAGGGCGGGGAAAGACGGCGGCGGCGCCGCCGGAAAGAGACGGAAAGACCCGAGCGCCTTCGGCACCGGGGGCGTGGGGAGATTCCCTCTCCCCCCGCCCCATCCTCGGCCAGCCGCTGCTTCCCAGGGAGCACGCGCGGGGGGATGCGCGTTGCGCGGGAAGGCGGCGCTGGCGGGAGCGGGCTGCTGCGGGAGCGGGCTGCGCCCGCGGGCCCTGCCCGACAGCCACCGTCCTGCCTTCTGCAGGTGTACGCCGCCACCACAGACACCGGCTTGCCCGACTATACACCAAGCTTCCTTGTGGTAAGGAAAGGAAAAGCCACAATCTGCCACGGAAAAAAATGTCGTGGCGCCAGGGGATGTTTTTTGACAAAATATGCACAACGCTCCATTAAAAGACAACGACCTGCCCGGCGCGGTTCTGGCACAGGATGGATGATCTGGGTGCAGTGTGCGTGGAGGCCTGGAAGCGGTGCAGCACCTCGAGGTGATAGAGCGAGGAGCCCTGCCCGGGCTCCAGCCTGCACGTCACCTCCTTGACTATGAAGGGCTACCTGCGAAGCGCCCGGGCCACTCGCGCTGTCCTGCTGCTCCAGGTAGCGATGGGCCACCGCTGACGAGTGCCAGCTCAAACGCCGCAGGACAGGGTAGTGTCCATTTACCAGTGGCCTGTTCAGTATTGGGGGAAAGCGTTACAAACAGTGGTGCTTTATCCAGTAACTGAGAGCTCCAAGGATGGCTGAGCTTCCAGTGGGCAAGCCAAAAAAAGATTTTTAGTTAAAAATGCAATAGGCCTCTTTTCAAAGTGTGCTGTTAAAACCTTTTCTCCCCAGAAGTGTTTCCTTAGTGTCAGTAAAATATCTTCCAAAGAATCAATCCTTATTATCGATGCAGCTAACTGGCAGGAATCCCAGTGCAAAACAGCGATGTCTGTAACATTTTCTTTATGGAAGACAGGCTCAAACCCAAATGGGATTATTCTGTCTACTCTGGGGCTAAACCACTGTAGGGAGAATGGGCTAAACAACCAATGATGAATAGATAGCTGCACCGAGAAAGAGCAGACCTTTCAAACAGAGGTGGAAACAATGGAGGGAGGCTTAGAAGATCAACCCCTTCCCAGCTGCCAGCACACCAACCAGAAGAGCCCTGCAAAGCGACTGAGAGGAATGTTTCTGGAGGACGCCTGGCTGCCCCGAATGGCCACAACTTGCAGGAATGCTGAAAGGAAATGAGACACATACTTAGTACAGCAAAAGAGAAAAGTTACCAAATAGAGCCGGGCATCTTGAGAATGTCAGCAGAAGTAGCTGGTGCACATGGACTTCTTGCCTGTAGAAGCAGGCATAAGGAATGAAGTTCATTATGAAATGCATCACAAGCATGCGGCCCAACAAGTAAAGAAAAGGAGTGATGCTGACATGAGACATCCTATTTACTGCTGTAGACTGTAAGAACCCAGATCAAAGTAAGTGCTGGCTCAAGACAAGGCATGAGGTCTGAAATGGCTGTGCAAAAAGGGAGTTGTTCTGTGAAACTTGGACACTGCTGGGAAAGAGAAGACAGCCAACAGATGGAAGGGAAAATACTCCCATCTCAATTTTCCACCTCTTAGTGGAAAAACTACATCATTGCAAGATTAAATAAAAACAATTACATTAGCTGAAGAGAAACTAAAGGGAGTCTTTATGAGATTGACTATGATTTTGGCTGTGGGAAGAGTCTTGGGAAGAAATTTTTATGAATGTCTGGTATAGGCGTGTGAATTATGTTCCACCATTTGCAGGTGGAACAAGCAAAGAAAGCTAGCCATGCAAAACTGTTTGAAAAGGCAGATGCGACCTAGTTTGTTCCAACTCAGACTGTAACTGTTCACTTCTTGTGAAATTCTGATTTATTCTAGTGTTAGGTACTTGAAAAAGGGATTTTTACTCTTTCTTTCACATCTATGTACCCTGAGAAACAGCTGCCAAAAATGTTGTCTTTTTTCCACCAGGTTTTTCTGCCCTCTCAAGAAAGGGCTTTTGGCAACATTTGTACCATGACCTGACCACACCTATTGGGCAGCATGCTTATAGTAGAATGTATTTCTTGTCTCCCCTACACCTTTGCATTCGGGCAGAATATGAATAGGGTAATGTTATAGAGGCCCTGTGAGATCATTAGGTAGATCAAAGAGCAATCTGTGAATTCAGGCCGACGTGACGTTTCTCTTCTGGCATTGTATCTCCCCATTGAACACCATATGGAACCCTTTACATCTCTGTCTTTGCTACCGGTAGCAACTGCGGATGAATGTCTCTCACCTGTCAGACTTTGTTAGCTTGATCAGTTTACATGCCCCGTGGGAACTGGCAAGGGATACTGATGGGTCGCTAACCCATTGGAATTAGCTGCCAGCTATCCCAGACATGCTGATGGATGGATGGTAGATACCGGATGAGAAATGACAGCTTACTGCTTCAGCAATGAGAAAGGATGAGAGCTGGAGAAAGTGGAGACTGATGGTGGGTGAGGGGAACTCAGATGGAAACATGGGAATAAAATCATCTGGCGCAATCCTTCCCCGATTTCCCTTTCCTTCCCTGTTTTCCTCTACCCCCTGTTTTATTCTGGCTCTGTAGTACTGCAGTCAACAGGAATTTTGGAGTTTTACTATGGCCAGGATTGAATCTTAGTCTGTTTCTTGTTTTCCATCTGTTTCACTCTTCTTTCTTGCCTTAGAGCATTTCTGTACATTTGCCCATTGATCCACAGTTCAGCAAAGAGCACAAAGAAAACATCACTCCTTCCTTTGGTCTGGTGGGAAGTTCCAAAAGCTCCTCATCTTCCCAAGGCATAACACAGGTAATGGGATTTGACGTGAAGGCACGCCCATGTCTTCCCATATATTCTGAGCAGGAGGATCAATTGCTCTGCTTCATGACATAGAAATGGGGGAGCGATGCTGTGCATCCAGGTTGATGCCTGAAGCCCTGATGGCATTCCAGTGACCTCCTTTCTTCAGCAAAGGGCAAGGAGAAATGTCACAGCGCCTGCCAAGAATATCCTTCTTGTCAGCAGCATCCCCAGCACATACCTTACTGTGCCTGACTGATGGATGCTGTCATTGGCACATCTAACTTCATCTTGTGTCACAGGAGCCAGAGAGGAGGAGCTGGCAGCAGTGAGAGCATGGGAAAGCAGTGCTATTCTTTTGGTGTTGAAAGTGATAAAAGATAGACAAAGTGTTTAATTTTATAGCACCTGAAATCCAAGAGATGCTTACAGTGATGGTTTTTACTACTAAATTTAACCAAAGGAATGTATTTTATAAGATTGACCAAAATAAAAGTTCTATTTGTGTTTCCAAAATTTTACTGAATATTTTTTAAAATTTGAATTAACAGAGAAAACAAACTCTTTTGAACCCAAACACAGTCCAGCATCATCCAGTCAGAAAGAGGTAAAATGAACAAACACTGTATAATAAAACCAACACATATTTTTAAGGTTAGTAATCTAATATATTACACTTAAGGTAGGAAAAAAACAGGAAGGAACCATAGCTCTAACAAAATAATTGCTAAATCATTCACTTTTCATGTTGGTGAAAAACATTTAGCACATAGGAAGGAGGCATGGTCATTATGGAAGGGAGAAATATTTCATATTGGAGGGGTGGGATAAAAGATGACTATATTTGTGACAGGACACAAATGAGTGTCCTGTTATGCAGACAAACTTGAAATTTTCATTTAATAAGATACATTTAGAGAGCACCTGGGGAAGCAAATGTCTGCCCATAATTGTACACCAGGAACCAAATTTCTGTCACACATCACTATGTTTTGCAAGTAACCCTGCTGGACAGATGCACAGAATTTACAAAAGAGTGTGAGGGCAGGATTTTAGCCAGTGACCTGTCTGAGGGCACTTTTCAGGCTGCTTTTCCCCTTCCTTCTTGCTCCAAATTCAAGCTGGACATTAGTCAGGCTGGATGGTTGCCACCTCTGTCTTATCAAAGATCTGTTTTGACTGTCTCCAAAGCTGTGCAGGAGGCATGAAAATTGTCCTCTATGTCCAGCATATTTATCGCAACATTCTGGGCCCAAAAAGCAGCTGCAGTGACAAATGCTCTTCTGACACTCAGAAAAAAATGAAGCAGTTTGAATTGCCAGCATTAAGAACAAATGCAGAGTATACGCACTTAAACATTACCCTGCCTGACAGGTGCTGCTCAAAGCTACACAAGGTATACAGCTTTGAACAGGCCCTGCAGTTTAAACCTACCTCAGCTCTGAACAGAGTTGGCTTTCAGTGTTGAACAGACTAAATCGGTTCTTACAGGCTAATTTACAAATGTTTTGAATTACCTGATTGGCTTTACCTGGCTGGGGTGATGACCTCTGCTAGACCCCGCCTCTGCCTCCAGGCCCACCCTGGCTGCTTGACAGTAGATCTCACACTGGGATCAGAGGTGAACAATTACAACGAATGAATGTCCCAAGACAGGTGCAGTCACATCTCCATCAAGCTGAAACATTCCTTGCTGTGGGGGGAAAAAATATTGCATGCAATTTCACTGGTCAGATCCAACGTTTTCTCCCTGCCTCTGATACAATATTGCAAAAGGCTTTTATAAACTTCATCCCAAGGTCAGCGCAGTAAATGAAACTAACCCACCTGTAAGAGGAGCTGCCCAATTTTAGCTACATTTAACTCCATGACCATTCTGCAGAGGATAATCTCTTTGCTCCACTCACTGAAGAAGAGGGGGCAGGGAGCTCTGTTCCCTATCTCCTATCACTTAGAACAGAGAAATAGTTTCAAATTACTGGGGGAACTTTAATGGTCGTTACTACCGAGAGATGAGAAGTCCTATTAATAGAAATAAATGATCTTAGAAGCAGAGTAATGCAGCTATAGCAAAGAAACTGATGGGAAGTAAAAAAGTGGGGAAAGGTAGCAAGGAAACTGATGGGAAAAAAGAAAATTTCTTTATATTGCTCAGATACATTTCCCTACACTCCAGAAGTGTGACTAAAGCTTTTACTGAATCCAAACTGAACCTTACTGTCATCTTGGGAGGGATTTGGTTTATGGCAGCAAATTTAACATCCCTGCAATTGTAACCTCGGATATGAGCAACAGCTGTGTCTTCCTCTGACAGCTAGTCGTGTTCTATGTAGCTCACATTCCTTAATTGTCCAGGAAAGAAATGGTGGATTTATTTACCTTTTGTTGCTGTTGATGTTATTTATCTGTATGCCATCCATCTTTCCCTTCAGGGAACACTCCACCCCCAACTCAAATACCTTCTTAAATTTTTTTATCCCAGGGAGAGCAGGGCTGTGGGTCTTCACCCTGGGCTCAACCAAGTAATACCTGAATGAAAACCAATGTAGTTCAGTTATCACTTCAGTTATTTCCTACAGTGAAAGAAAAGGTACAGATGACATGGTAAAAAGCATGGCTGAGATTCCACCTGGAAAACTCAGTACAGCTTTTATGGGGAGGAGTTCAAAACAGAACAGAGCCATTAAAGGGTTACTGGGAGAACTGTGGAATGGTGAACATTATCAAAGAAGAGCAGACTAAAAAAGTTCAGTTTGTTTAGTCTAGCAAAATGAAGACTGAGAAGGGATATGGCTGTTTATGCTTCCTTTCAGGCCAGTCAAAAGCATGGTGCTACTGAAGTTCCAGGAAAAACACTAGGACAAGAACAAATGGGTGTAAACTCTCTTTTATACAGCCCTTTTATGCTGAGCTGCCTTAGGACGAGTACAGCCAGCAGGTCAAGGGAGGTGATCCTACCCCAGCACTGGTGAGGCCACACTTGGAATGCTGTGTCCAGTTTGGGGCTCCCCAGTACAAGAGGGACATGAACATAATGGAGACAGTCCAGTGAAGGGCCACAAAGATGATTATGGGTCTGGAGCATCTCCTAAGAAGGGCTGAGACAACTGAGCTATTTGGCAAGGAGGAGAGAAGACTCAAGGGGAGGAATCTTATCATCGTATAGATACATCTGAAGCAGGGGTGCAAAGAAGAGGGAGCCAGGCCCTCTTCAGTGGTGGCCAGTGACAGGCCAGGAGGTAATGGGCACACAGTGAAACACAGAGGTTCCCTCTGAACACTGGGAAACACTTTTTTGCTGTGAAGGTGACTGACTACTGGCACAGGTTGCCCACGGAGCTGTAGAAACTTCATCCTTAGAGATACTCAAAAGCCATCTGGACATGGTCCTGTGCAACCAGGTGGCCCTGCTTGGGAAGGGGAGTTGGACCAGATGGGCTCCAAAGGTCCCTGCCAACCTCAGTCCTTCTGTGTTTCTATCTCAGGCTGGAAATGAATTGACTTCTACCCCCAGAGGAATGAATGGCTTCTTACACAGAAGACCAGAGGACTAAATTAAGCTAATTTTAAGAGTGAGCTTGATTGGGTCAGGCAACGTATAGCAGGGAACCTTTCCTGCTGACCCTACCAGACATGTGCCACCATACAGTCTTTAATCATCATGGTGATGACAACAGTTTATGGTAGTGAAAAGGCAAGGGAAAGGAAACAGTTTTGTACTGTTAAAAAGTAAAATCACAAGGTCCAAAAGGAAGTGACATCACCCATCTGTGGTTAACATAACTATTAAGTTATGAAAAGGGATTGATGTTAAATTAATAGAGATTTTCCCTTTTTTTTCTTTCCATTTTCTACTATTACTAGAAATCAGATGCTTTGCCTAAGAAAAAATAAACCGCCACAGCTGGTTTGTAAAGTTATTTACAATGTAAATCAGTAGGCAGGCCCCAGTGAACTGAAGGAAAGGACAACCCTGACATTATTCCCCCTACCCAGAAAGCTTTCACCCCTCTTGATCTTTATGATTAGGAATGTCTGGTATGCAAGCATCACTCCAGCACATCCATGCAGTTCTCTTGTGACTGCAAGTCCTAAATTGAGATTAAGGGCACTTGTGAGCAGGGAGTTGGCTCACAAACATTGTCCAGAGCATCACTAATTATTATGCATTTGCTAAGTGCAGGTGTGTGCCTTCCACAGGTAGGAAAAGTGAGTCTCCAGCCTCCGAGTGTCTTCAGTTAGCAAACAGATACTACATGCAGTCTGTCAAACACACAGCAGTGCTCAGACTCTTCAGAGGTGAGCTTTATGCTCAGTAGGGATGAGTGGGAAAGCTGTAAATATAAACAGCCTGGTTAGTGGCAGCAGCCTCTTGGAACAAAAGAGCAGCATTCCTGTTAACCCTCTGCACTTAATCACAGTCCCCTTGTTGGTTTACTTTCTGCTTTGAGAGAGAAGCTGAACTTTCCTGGCTACCATAGGAGAGACTTGGAACTGAGGCCCTGCCCCTGAGAGGAAGAGGAGGGTGGGGAGGGAGGAGTACATCCACCAAGCTTGCTTACTAAGTAAGCTGAGCTATTAACCATGCTGGCCAAGCCAAAATTTCTCCTTACGCAATTACTTTTTAGTGCTGCCTGCAAATAAGCACTGCAGCCAAACATGTTATCTTTCCAAAGTGTGGAGAAGGAAAGAAGCTCTTGCTTGAAAGAGATTAGAAAGGAGAACAGTACACACTGGCACGTCAGCGAGTAAGGAAGCTGAGTGAGGCAAAGCCTTGAGAGAGGAGGTGGAATTGTGTTTGTTAAAATAGATGGAAGTCAGCTCAGCACAGATCTTGGATCTGTCTGCTGTCTATTGAAGTCATTATGAAGATTTCACATTAAGTTGAGCAGGTTTCATCAGTTCCTGTAGAAGGTAGAAACAAGTCCTGAAGGTGCCAATTAGGGTGCATAATAAGACTCATGATCTTTTATTTAGAAAACAAAACACTCCATCACTTCTCCTCCCAGTTCTCTCCAGTCTGAAGAAAACATACCAAATATAATAATCTCATAACTACCACCACCACCAAAATTATCAGCAACAGATCATACTCTCATTTTTCTATTAAAGACTGTCAAAGAGTGCAACCATGGGATATCCTTTGTTGTCATGTCACTTCAAGTTTTATCCTCTTTGACACATGACAAAAGGCTTGCTCTTTGCAGGTAAAAAAAAAATAAATTGAGGAACAGATGGCCTATAGAAGCTTCCAAGCTTCTTGTAGTTTGTCTACACCAGCATTTGATATGAAAACTCAGACCAGTTATAGCAGTCATCCACAAAATCCTATGTAGGGTCTTGGTCACTGGGACCAGCCTGCTGCTATCGCAGAGGACTGAAAAAACCCCAACAAACCAGTGACTTGTAAGTTAGTGATTTCTGATTTAATTTTTCCCACAGTCACTATTACAAATGGAGCTGCACAGGAGGAGCTGGGGTAGAAGGATTCCTAAAACAGTTAGTCAACACACAGTTTAAATTGTACAGTCCTTCACCCTCTTCTCTCCTGCAATAAAGCTTGCATTGCCTGCCTCCCAAAGGCATTCCCTGAATGACTTAAGTCCTTTCCCACCATTCATATTGTGATCTGAGGTTTCCTCCCTTTAATCTGACAGCAAAGATGAAAGGCTGTTTTAGAAAAGAAACACAGCAAAACCAAAACATGGACAGAACCTCTGGGGGAATTAACCTTTCTTCTGAAATCAAAGTGGTGAGGACACACATATACACCACAGTTTGACTGAACGACAGCTAATGAGAAATACAGTTCTGAAATTGACTAAACCAACTGGGAAGAATGGGTAAGGGTTGCACAAAAGTCACAAATAGGAACAATGTGATTGAAATTCAGAAATCAAAAATTTAGCCTTGTCATCAAGAACACTGACTTGAGATTTAAGTCATGTCAAGCAAAAGGGTGGAAGTCCATTCCTTGATATAGATGTCTGATAATAATTCTTGTGCGGTTTTTATTTCTCCAGTGAAAGAGATACACGAAAGACAAGATTTACTTCTGCCTTCAAGGTACACTTTTTAAAGTGTCTCGTTTGGGTTTTTTTTTAATGTCAGTAACACTGACACAGTGGAAATATGTGAAATATAGTATCAGCTGCATTTTAGTGATAACACCATCCAAGTACTGAACAGCTTTATGAACACCACAAAATAAATTACAAAAAGCTCTAATGCTGGGCCTTGGGTAACTTCAATTTCACTTTGCCATACTAGAGAAGAAAAAATGCACTTTTCACTTGGTCTTTAAAAGGCAGCCATCCTTCTTGCAAAATTAAACTAGCAGTGGCTAACTACCCTGCAGCCTCAGAAATCCTTTCACCGAGTCTTCTTGGGACTAGAACCTACAGTGTCATCTCTACTGCACTGTAAACACCGTAACTTTTCTAAGTTATGGTTAAGGTTGAGACTAAAAGCCTCCTCTGTAGGATCTGCAAGACATGTTCAGATAAAAGGTCTCCACTGAAGCTGGTCCAGAGTGGGTCTTGCCCCAGCTCGCTGCTTACTGAGCGACTGCATGTGCCAAAAGGAATCAGATCCACTCAGTCTAAAGGACTGTTAGGAACCAGGCAAGGGTTCTTCAGTATGTTAGGAAAGAATAAATAAGAAAAGCTAAACTATCACAATAAATTTCTTTCAGAAAAGATTTCTGATGTTGAAAGTCATAATTCCTTATAATATATTCTAAACATGCGCAGGACTTTCAGCACATAAAACCCCAAAGCAGCATTCCCAGAAACTGTCATCGTAAAGTCTGCTGCAAAGACTTCTCCAGGGCAAACCTCTGCACTAGCCTGAATCTCCCTGACTTCAAGCCCAGTCCTGCAGCATTTATATATGTGGACAATTCCATTTGCAGTACTCATGACTGCACAGATAAACTATTCATGACAGAGCAAGCCTCAACTCAAACAAGTCAGTTCAAGTAATATTAGGAATAGAAAAAGACTAATACATGTCTTTTAAATACTTCTGGCTCCATAATATCATGCTGCAAGTTGAGGGGAAGCTGGGAGAGAACTCACTGAAGAGCCCTATTTCCTACCTAACTAAGGACAATGATAGATAAGGGAGCCAAGCACATCCTTTTCATATTAAAGTGATTATATATTTTTAATACTTAATCTGTCTGACTCTTTTTGATAGATTTCTTATAAAGCATATTTTAATGACATTATATTTCTTCTCATGGTAGTGCCTTAGTCTGTCATAGTAGAAGACACAATTGTGTCTTAATTTTAGTACGGATCAGTAGTTACTAAACACTGGTTAATACTGGTTAAATTCCATAGCCATATTATTAATGAAATCATGTTAGGTGATCATCAAATGGGTTTTACCTTTCATCTATTTATATTTGGAAAAATTCCCAGTAAGAGTTATCTCCAGTGATTATGTAGGTGTATAGTTCTTTCAAGATCATTTTCTTTGTACTAGAAGTTTTAAAAGCAAGCTTTGATAAAGATAATTTTATTGGTTTTTTTGGTTGGTTGGTTTTCTTAGTATCTTCAGAGTTTTCTCAAAGTAAATTCTTTCTTTTTCCCAGCTATAATTTTATATCTCTAATCCTATGACTTGCTTAAAATTGCCTAGCTTTTATTCATTACAAGGCACATAACGATATTTAAAGTATTTAAAATGTTTTATGGAATCTTGTGACAAGCAATAGTTTCCTGATTTAAAAACTAATATATTCCATGAAAGCAGGATTTGTTCTCTCACCTCAACTCTCTGCCCATATAGTGCTCACCTGTGAACAAAGAATAAAAATTGCCTACATTAAGAGGGATCTTTAGAAAAATGCTACATACATATTTATTCAATTACCAGGAGCATGCTTATCTAAATGCCTAGTTTGCTCCAAATCTTTTATTTCCCCACAGAATTTTCCTACAAACTAACAGATAATAAAAGCTAAAAGTAACAGATAGCTCTCCTAAGGATAGCCATCTGAAAAGTGTCTAATTGTAGCTGGAAAATCTGTTCAAACACAGGTTATTCCTCTGCCAGAGATAAATACTAATCAAAAGGCAACAGCCCTTATCATCTTGTCCATTTTCCAGGCTGAAATGCTTCACCTCTTAAGAATGCATTCCCTTTACTGGAATGATGGGTGTGCTCTGTGCTCTGACTTGGTGGAGTTCACCCTCTGCTTAAGCCACAGACACCTTTCATTAATTTTTTCTCCTTTTCAGAGTTGATCTCCCCTCCTCCTTTCTATCCTCAATGTGAAATTTGAGCATTTCAAAACTGAAACCACACACTTTTGTGGAGCACACTGGAAACAATTATCTAGGAATACACTGCAGTTTGGAAAAGTATTCATTTCCATGATTTGTAGGAAACACCAAAGGAATTAGTAACAAGAAGATCATCAGTATAGTGTTAAAACTTCTTCCAAAATCAGGAAGGCACCTCCTAGACAAGAGGGTGATTAAACACAGACTCTCCCTGCTTTATTAACGTAACCTTGTAATGGGAACTCTGAGATCTAGCCTGAAGTCTGCCAAAGGCTTCCCTTGATTCTCAGCTCTCTTGTCTGCAGCTGCAGGGCCAAGACATTTGTACTGTGTTTGCCTCACAGAGAAGTTGGAGCACCAAGTTCAGGAATATCTGTAAATCTCTTGGAAAGCAGTAGTGAGAAAAAGGTATAAGTGCAATGCATCATCTGCTCCCTGAGAACCTCTCCAGTATTAGTGAGCTTTGATGCTGCCCAGGAGAGTCAGACATGTTACACGAAGGAGGAATTTTAGAGAAAACCTGGATGTTTATGTAACGGTATCAAATAGGCACTTGCTGTTCTCCAAATGATGTGTCAGTTCTCCTGAGAAGCCTGAATGAAGAGCGAGGTTTAGAACTCACTTGAAAAATATGTGTATTTTTGCTTTACTCCTGTGGAGGCAAGCTGTGACTCACAGGTGATATGTAAACTGTAAAACGAGCCTCTGAGAAGAATCAGGGAAAAAAACCCCAAAAACTGAAGAGAAAGAAAAGAAAGCAAATTCCACCTGTGCAGGGTGCAACAGCACTGTGACCCATGGTCCCAGGGAAGAAAGCTGCTTTTTGACCTGCATCAACCCCTCTAGAATTGAAAGGTCTCCTAATATTCAAGGCCATCATCTTGATGGACCTGCCCCATAAAATGCTTAGTGGTTTGCAGGCTGGACTTTACAGGAGATCCCCTCTTCCCCTGAAATCAGTCTATGTTAAAAAATGCTATGGTGATGTTACATCCAAGCTCTGGGAAAATATAAAGATCAAGCTGATGTGCACTAGCAATGTGACTGGAGGGAATGGACAGGTGCTCAAATGGCCAATGGCCAAAATAAAGTAAATTTTACTCTTTTTTTACCCTTTCTCCCTTATTCATCAATCTGAAAAAAAGATTATATTCCTTATCTAAAGTTACTTTCTTCACAAGCAAAGCAAAAAATATATATGTTACAGAACATCATCTCAATACACATTTCTGAAAACCCCTCTAATTCCTTTAATTCCTTAATATCGTAAACATACCCTGATATATTTACATGCAACCTGACTCCAGTGCTTAAAAATAAACCAAATAGGAATTGCAGTGTGTTTGTGCACAACAGACATAGCAATCTCTACTAGGGGCTGAAGACACGACACTAAAGGAATACTGTCCATTATATTTATTTGCTTTTAATCCAATGGCTAGAGCATGAGGTGCAGAGAGTTATGTAAAGGTGGTGGATCTTTAGTAATAAATGCAAAAGTAATTATCACTGAAGCAACTAGACACAGTCCTATGTTCCTTTCGAAATGGAATGGCCACCACTCTTTTCCAAAGGTAAGCACACATCTAGCTATCCCCATTCCAAGCACAACCAGTCAGACCCCAAACCTAAGGATATCAGTTCAAATATGGGCCCTTCAATATTTGCCATTCCTTTCTCAGAACACAAGATTTTGTGTCAAAAGAAAGATTTCAGCTTTACTGCTGCATTTTCCCTTACACACCAAAGAACTCAGAACTTCTAATACTTTTTTACAGTTTTATACAGTTCATTATGGTTTCTCAATTTAGACACCTGCATCAAATGAATTAAGGCAGAATGTAATGGTTCCTTTGATGCAGTGTTGTACAACACTGAGCACCAAGCTGTAGAGTGAAAGGAAAACAGTTGCATTGTTCACAGAACAAGTCTACATTTGCTTGCAGTATGTAGGTAAAGCAGATACTGCAGGAGATGGCACACAGAAAAAAATTCTATTAGGTAGAATAAAGTCCCAAAGTTTATTTTGCTTACATACCCAAAAATCAAGTTATTTCTAATTACCAAAGGAAACAGGAGCGGAATGGACAACAATGGGAATTTTTGTAGATTTTAAAACAGTATGAATCAAATGTTTTAAAATCAGCATTTCAACTGCTGGAAAGTTGCCTACATAGCAATAGGTCCTAGGAAATTTGTCCATCCATGAGTTCAGTAGCAAAAACAAGCTCCTGGTGCACACAAAGATTTGAGGAGATGAAAGCTCACAGCCCATGGTTCAGAGGAAGTGCTACTGTGACAAAGTATTAATTATGTATGAATACAGCATTGATGGCATTGCATGCATTTTGACACACAGCAGTCCCCCAAAGGAAGTGTTATCTAATTGGTTCTATCAAAGACAGGCATCTCTTTGGCATCTAGAAAGGAATATTTAATCCAGGGGTCTGCTTCTCTGAGTAAATTTCCTTCCTGACCTCCCAACTGGGCTCCTGCTCAGGGCCATGCAGTTCCTACTGCAGAACAGCCAAGGAGGATTTCTGGTTCTTCCAATGGCACTCACTGTTTCACCTGGCAGTAGAGAAGGCTGAAAAATACCAACTGTGCAGATCCATATAATTTTCAATAGCCACAAATGGCCCTACAACAACTTCTACAGGGTATCACCAAACAGAAGAAGAAACCATCTACAGGGCAACTGCAATACAGAAATGGTGTTGTAACAAGAAAACACGTGATGAAAAGATATGAGGAACTGTCACAAAATTATTAAAATATAGGAGTAGGCAAATCACACTTTATTGGCAGGTCACTGTTCAGTTAACCTTTACAAATAGCTGCAATTAATAGATTTGTTTTGTTTATATAAATGTTGACATGACACAGAGTAACACATTGGCTGAATTAGAAGGCTAAACTGCTCCAGTTTAATGAAAGTATTTGCTAAATCCCTGGTGCTGTAACACATACAGCTATTAAATGCCCTGAAGTCAGACCAAAAGCCAGATAAAAAATTTACTGACAGATTGCCTGTGAATTTCAAATTACATTAGTTAATATTAATGATTTCAATTACTAAAAAAAAAGAAATTGCCCCAAAAGTTTTATACCATTTTAACCTACTCGTTTCTACCTCAGATAGCATTTACATTTATATCTAACTTCATTTTAATGCTGAACCATCTAAGTAATCATTTTAGCAGCAGGTAAATGCCTAAAAATGCAGCAGTGACTTCTAGTGGGGGTATTAAATCCTTCTCAAAGTATCTCATATATACCATAATTTCCACTGTGCAATAAGGCAACAGGACTTGTGTCCACAGTAAAACTGTGAGAATATAAGTGAGAATATAATCTTACTGTGAGTAAAACAAGAGAATATAAACTGATCTAAATCTCCTGTGTGTTCACAATCGACAAAACCTCATTTGGAATCTAGGAAAAAAAATGAGGCTTACATCCCCTTTTTCTATTACTTCTCACTAACATTTCAATTTGCATTTGAATCCTGGAGTTTGAGGTGCAAAACCACCATATTAATGACAAAACAGGGGCAGGCAGTGCTGAAAACCTCCTACGTGTAGCGTTAGCCGCACAGCCAACTCAAATTTACATATGCAGGAGTATTTGTCGTCTAAACGTGAATACTTCAAGGGGCTTTTAGGGAAAGCAGCCCACTCTGCGTAACCACACACCAGATTAACTCTAGGTAAAGACACAGACTTGGACATTTTAGAGGAAGACAAAGTGCTCCCACCTTAATAAAGGTGGGAATAAACTAGCAGAGAAAAGAGCGCCCCCAGAAATGCATTTTCCTGGTATGGAAAAAAACAGGCTTTGAACATGAATTCACTTCTCATAACTCACTCATCAGTGGCAGCTCCTCCATCACAACGATTTTAGCTGGATTTAGGCAACCTTGAATGGAGACTTCCAATTCTCCTACCATTCTGTTAAGGCAATCTCCTTCCTTGTGCACAGTTCCTGGAAAAAGTTGTCAGGAGTGTATCTATATTTAATTAAGAATACTGAAAACTAAGTGCTGGGAAATGCACATAAATGACGCATTACTTTCACAGGTGCTGATCTTTGATTATTCGTCAAAAAGAACCAAAAACATTTGGTTGTCAAGGCATGGAATAGTTTTAAAATGCCAAATGATTTGTTTGGTTGATTCATTGTTGGCTACAGGCAGCAACAGCCAGGTCCTCTCCAACAGGTAAGCAAGAGATGTGATACAAGTTTTGCAGGAAGCACGGCGTGTTGGTCAGAGGGTAATTTCACTCAAAGCCCAAAAACCACCTCCTCCCTTCACGTCTACAAACACCAGAACTCCGCATGCTTTATGGCCAAAATCGGCTTGAGCCTGCAGCAGTAAGCATCTAACCCCATTCAGGTAGAGCTATATACTTTTATTGAATGATCACCACTGTCTAAAACAACGAGGGAATCGTCTGCCATATAAGTCAGTCCGACAGGATAAGAAAGCCCGTGGCTAATTAGAGGATTAAAGATGGGAAATTCCTCAGGTTTCCCTAAGCATACGACAGCCTGGCTGCAGACATCCGTTACTATAACACGACCTTCTTTGTCAAAGGCCACAGCGGTAGCATATATTCTGGAGGGGAAAATGAGGTTCAGACCGAAGCTGTCCATCTGGCCAATGAGATCTATCTCTGCATTGAATATCTTCACGCGGGTGCTGCCTTTGCTCGGTCCTCGAGCTTTCAGGTGCTCTATCACCACGATAGCACCCGAGGTCTGGCACACTGCAACCGCTCTGGGGCTGACAAGCCGGGACCGGATCATCTGACACTTCTTTAATTCCCCCCTTTGGAAGTCGGCCGTCAAGCGGTAGAGCACGCCTGCCTCCGAGTCGGTCAGGATTACTTCGCTCTTGGGGGTGGCATCCAAGCCCCACGGCAAACAGAAGCCTTCCCGGACAGCCAGGACCCCTCTTCCCTCAAAATCGAAGGCCTTCACGGAGCAGTCCCCGCCGTCAGTGACCACCACGTGCCCGTCCGACGTGACCGTCACATCGAGCGGATACTTGATGTCGTTGCCCGCGTCCCCCCGCTCCCCGAACCGCCGCAGGCAGAACCCGCTCGGCCCGAAGATGTGGATCCTCTTCTTGCCGTCGTGTGCCACTGCCAGGAGGCCCGACCCGGGGCAGGCTGCCACCCCGGTGGGGTTCACCAGCGACCCCCAGCCCCCCAGGCACAGCCGCAGCCCGAGCCCCGCGGGGGCCGGCGCCGCCGCCCCTGCGCCGCTCCTGCCCAGGGCCGAAGCAAGGCCGCTGCCGGCGGGGCCCAGGAGCTCCAGCAGCTGCAGGAGCGGGCGGCAGTCACTGGTCTCGGCGGGGCCGCAGGGCCGCCGGCAGAAGGGACACTCCAGCCTCCGGCGCTCGGCGCCGGCCAGGGCCCCCACGCAGCCCCGGCAGAGGACGTGCCCGCAGGGCAGGTTGAGCGGCCGCCGCTCTCCGTCGGGGCCGTACGGCTCGAAGCACACCCGGCACTCCAGCAGGCTCAGCTCCACCTCGTCCTCCGCCGCCATCCCCGCCTGAGGAGAGCGATGGGAACCCCCGGGCCCAGCGGGGCGGGCGCTGAGCGCGGCTGAGGCGGCCGCGCGCCCCCTGCGGGCCAGCGGGGGCCGAGCGCTGCCGCCGGGACGGCGCTGGGGCCCTGCGGCCTGGGCCGCCCTTCCCGCTGGGACCGCGCAGTGTCCCTGTACCCGCCACAGCACTCGTACATCCGTCAGCGTTCATATAGCCACCAGAACATTCAAATATCCACCGCAATTTTCAAATGTCCACAAGGACGTTCAAATACCCGACAGAATATTCATATATCCACCAGATTCTTAGAGACATCCAGTTACCAAGTTACCATACCACTACTAGCTCTATTTATGCCCCTACCAGAGTAAGAAATTAAGCCACAATTTTGCAGAATTGTGGAACCGCTGAATGGTTTCGGTTGGAACGGACCTTGAAGATTATCTAGTTCCAATCCCCTTCCCAGGGGGCAGGGGATTAATCAGGATAGACCAGGTTGCTCAAAGCCCCATCCAACCTGGTTGCATACACTTCCATGGATGGGGCATCCACAGCTACTCTGGCCAACCTGTTCCAATCTCATCACCCTTGCACTAAGGAATTTCTTCTTAATATATCACCTAAATCTACCCTCTGTCAGTTTTCCCCTTGTCCTGTCACTACATGCCCTTGTAAGAAGTCTCTCTCCAGTTCTCCTGCAGGCCCTTCAGGTACTGGAAGGCTGCGCTAAGGTCTCCCCAGAGCCTTCTCCAGGCTGAACAATCCCAACCCTCTCAGCCTGTCTTCATAGGAGATGCACTCCATCCCTCTGAGCATCTTTATTTCATTGGGTTTTCCCTGCTGTGCTGGCAAACTTTAGAAAATACTTACACTCATCACTAGTGGACACATTTCTCAGACAGACAAGTACACACATCTTGTAAGGTGCATGAACAGCATGTGCTCATTCTGCTAGGTATATTTACAGGGTATTCTCAGAGTAATTGCAGGGTACACACAGAGAGCCATCTTACACATCCTAAAATGGCTGGTCTGGTACATGGCATTGCTCTTGCCAGGCTGTCACATGCCTGGGAGTCCTGTGCAGGACACCACAGAGCATGCGGCAGCCTCGTGCCAAGCGCCTGGCCTTTTGCAGCTATCACGTATCTGGAAGTCTGAGATAAACTTCAGGAGCTCTCATGTTGCATCCGGAAAAAACTTTCGGGATTGAAAGGAAGGAGATGCTTTAATCTGGTAGCTGCAGTACTGGCCAGGAGTGAAAACAAACTAAACCAGCAGCTCCCAGCTTGCACTGGCCCACCAGCCCTTCTTCTCTCTGTCAACCCAACCTTGAAACATGAGTATCTACAAACAATACTGAGTGCTCCAATGGGCTGTGGGCATAGGGACTGCTGTGCTAAAACCAGCAGACCCATTTGCAGCTCTAGGAGTATGGCACTCTAAAAAGCCCCATGGCTTTTAGTTGCCGTCTATTCTTGACACATTATGATACACTACATTGCAATCACACCTTTCCTTTCAAAATAAGCTGCAAAGGGGAGAAGTTCCCATGCTCTGTCAGTCTTAAAGTAGAGAAGTTTTTCCTCATATTCAGACAGAACTTCCTGTGTTTGAATTTGTGCCTGTTGCCCCTTGTCCTGTCCCTGGGCGACACTGAAAAGTCTGGTCCCATTCTCTTGTCCACTGCCCTTAAAGATATTTGTAAGCATTGACGAGTCCCTTGTCCCTTCTCAGTTGCCTCCTCTTCAGGATAAACAATCCTAGCTCTCTCAGCCTTTCCTCATAAGCAAGATGCTCCAGTCCCCCATTTTTATAGTCCTCTGCTGGACCTACTCCATGTTGAGGTCTCTCTTGCACCGAGGAGCCCAGAACTGGACACAGCACTCCAGATGTGGCCTCACCAGGGCTGAGTAGAGGGGCAGGATCACCTCCCTCAACCTGTTGACCACACTCTTCCTAATGCACTCCGGGATACCACTGGCCTTTTTGGCCACAAGGGCACACCACTGGCTAACTTGTTGACCACCAGGACTTCCAGGTCCTTCTCTGCAGAGCTGCCTTCCAGCAGGTCAGCCCCCAGCCTGTGCTAGTGCCCTGAGTTTTTCTTCCCCAGGTGCAGGATCCTGCACTTGCCTTCATTGAACTTCACTAGGTTCCTCTCTGCCTGGCTCCTGTGCCCATCCAGGTCTTGCAGCATGGCAGCACAGCACTTTTGGTGTGTCACTCCCCCTAATTTGCTGTATCATCAGCAAACTTACTGCAGGTACACTCTGTCCCTTCATTCAGGTCACTGATTAATAAGGTGAACAAGACTGGACCCAGTACTGACCCCTGGGAACACTGCTTGCTACAGCCTCCAACTAGACTGATCACAACACTGAGCTCTGCCACTCAGCCAGTTCTCAATCTACCTCACTGTCCGCTAACCCAGCCCATTTCCCTTGGTGAATCCATGTTGGCTACTCCTGATAACCTTCTTTTCCTCCACTTGCTTAGAGATGACATCCAGGATGGGTTGTTCCAAGGATAAAGGTGAGGTTGACTGGCCTATAGTTTCCTAGGTCCTCCTTCTTGTACTTTTTCAAGACTGGAGTGACATTGGTTTTCCTCCAGTCCTCAGGCTCGCCTCCTGTACTCTGTGGCCTTCCAGAGATGATGGAGAATGGTTAGTAATAACATCTGCAGCTCTCTCAGCCCTCTTTGAACCCTCTTACCCAAGTCCTGTTGGTTTGCCTGCCCATAGCTGTGCTCTCAAATGAGGGAGCAGCACACTTGTGACCAACTACCAGGACATTTTCTACCCATACTCTCCTCTTTACTGTCATCCAGTCTACTTCCCTCCAGCCTTTCTTGCTGGATGGTAATTTCCTCTTGGCAGCTGCTGCCTTGCCTTGCCCACTCACTGCCAGCTCTTCACTTGACATGTATTCACAGGGACAGAGAGAACCAACTTGCAGCAGCTTCCCACCTCTCTCTGCCCAGCCTGGTGCAAGGCCAGTGCCCCAGAAAACAGTGTTTGAACTGCAGCTGCCACACTCCCAGGGCTGCCAGCTGACGAGGCCAACCTGCAGAGTGCCAGGCAGACAGCATTGATCAGCAATGGCTGAAAAGGAACAGGAACATTTCTTTCTCACAGCTATAATGATTTGAATTGATATGGAAGAAAAAGGTATACTTTAGTAATGGTTGTTTGTGCACGGAGTCCAAGAAAAGCTGTTCACATCTCAAGGCAGTAAAGGTAGCTGTGTAGGAGAGCTGACTTTGTAAGCAAAATGGACAAAAAGCCCGCTTTAAGAAGGCCCCATTTTAAAACGTGATATGTAAGTAAAATCAAGATGGGAGGTAAGTTATTTTAATTCATTTTAATCAAGCTACAAACTTTAGTATATATAGCACCTCCAGAAAATAATCTAGTCCCCATTGTCTGTGCCTCTCTGAGAAGTCATCAACTTTTTCAAGACACTTAATTTCACAGCAGTTGCCTGAAAAGGAGGTAAGAATAACAAATTAGTGAATGATTAGGCAAAGAAAAATGTAAACTGTCCAGAAAAAAAATTAAAAATCTTATCCACAGATTCCTTCATAGTCCCTAACACAGTGATATAAATGCACTGGGGGAAACTTAATCTCTCTCTTTTGCACTGGGATGCAACTGTCTATGCCAATGACTCACTGCATAGAAACACTGCCAGAGTCTCAGAAAGTTGTAAATTTAAAAGTGAGATATTACAGCACATCAGGAGGAACTCCTAAATTAAATTCCAAATTGACATAGCTCAAAATTTCATTATTTTGATGGATATGAATTGTACATTTTCAGCATTTTCTTTGAGTGCCATGTTACTTTCCTTCCTTGTCACAAAAGTACAGCAGAAATGGTAGCACTGGTAGGACTTGTATTAAAACCAGGGCAACTGGTTGATGTGGTGCAGGCACAGGCAAAGGCAAAATGGTCAAACAGGACTCTAAGACTGCAGCTACAGGATTACTGATTGCAGTATGAATCCTGCGAGAATAAAATGGTACCAAAGGGAAACAAGAAACTGTTTGTCTCTTGGGTTTTCTTCATATCTTTTGAAGAACTGAGAACTTTCCTTGACAGCAAAATCCCTGTGGCTAAATGGTAATAATTTTTCCCAGTATTTTCCCTCCAGCCTTTAGATAAGAAGTAAATGACTGTATCACTCGCCACAGGGCAAGGTAGAGGCATATAAACATCTTTATGTGCTTTGGAAAAAAATTCTTAAGGCTTAGCTGAAATTTTACTCACCAAACAAACTCTGAATTTCAGATTCAGGAACATAAAATGGTGGGCCTGAAAGAAAAGGAATGAAACTAATCAGAGAGGAGACAAAAGGGAAGAAGACAAAATTTACACTGCAGTAGGAGAGCCAATCCCTTCACTCACACCACCTGGCCTGTAATTGGGCCCCAAGGTGTAGCACCACCAGCAGGAATCAGAAAACATGTCCAGGAACTCGTGGCACCTTGGTGGGCCAGACAGCTTCAGGTGTTGCTGCTGCTTCATCTCCAGCTGCAGCAGGGAATCATGAATGTGACGCAGCTATGACCACTCTCAGTGTGCTGTGTGAATCCAGTCCACAATCTCTTTATATTACAATGGCATGATTAAGGCTAAAAGCTGAACGATGTCAGAGGGAAACCAATGAATTAAACTGTTGTTGCTTGTGATAGCAAGACCTCTTTTTTGGGGGAATAATTATGCTGAAGGGTCCAAAAGCAGAAAAAAATCTTCTTTTGTGAGTTAATATTAACTAAAAAATCTCCCACTTCAGTACATAATAAAAAAACTAAAAAAAGGAAAAAATACCTTATGACTTTACAGAATTTCACTTCTTCTAAGTACATTCAGGGCGTGGTAGAGGCTGAGAGAGAGGCACAAGATTGGCAACACACTGGGTTGCAAATACTGGATAAACAGCATGAAGCTGATGTTCTTGGGAGTGTTTCAAGCTCCGGAGGCCAGACAGGATGTTACTAAGTGCTCTGACTTCCAGCTTCATTGTAACAGCCACACTTACAGTTTCATTTCATTGTTAATATACCATGACTGTCCTCAATTTACCCTTAGCATCTCTGAATGCTAAAGAAAACCCAAATACAGTCTCAAGCTTGGTCAATATCTAAATTTTTTAACACACAGTTATACAGTTATAAACAGTTATAGTCACTAGCTAACAAAGCTATGCAGACAAGAATCTTGGGGAAGATACTAATACATCTACTGTATCTTTATACAATTTGTATTAAAGCAAAATCACAACATGAACAGTACAAAGTTCTCACCTTTGTGTTTGTTTGGATCATATGAAACCGTAACAAGGAGATAAGAAGAATTTTTCTCCACTAAGTTGATCATCAAACTGGCATAGCTAAAAGGAAAAAATTATACTTCATTATTTTTGTAAAGCATTTAAGCATAGCATTCAAATATTCAACAAAATGCATTTCTATGCAGGCAGAATTTGAACTGAACTGCACAGAGACTAAGCAAAACAGTTTAAATTCAGGAGCATAAAATTCATGCTACACATGAAAAACACCAAATAAAGGTTATATTTATTCCTCATAAACAAGCATTTATCCTTTTTTTGCACATTCAGCTCAAGACTAACAGACAAACCAAGTATTCATCTGCCACAGTCTAGAATACAGTACACATTACATTACTGATCTTTTAAAATTATTGTGAATTGAAGATTATGTATCTAATTAAAAAATCCCAGCAGCAGGTTCAAACTGAATTTGGGCTGGCTATAGGAAAGAACAAAAATTTGGAATCAAGAGGAGTGAGGGGAAAAAGAACAAAGAGAGAAGAAGTAGATGGGGTAAAAAGGATAATAGAATAAATAATAGAATTCAGATGAGACTTGCAGCTCTGCTTCTTTTGGGTTGGAACAAACCACGTATTTTCCCCCCAAGAGGCAGGGTGGCTTCCTGAAGGAAGAGTACAGCACTCTGCGACTGGAGCAGATGCTTGTGGTAGAGAAGAACTTGTGTAGGTTGGTTCTTTAAATAAAAAGGGACTCATCAACAAGTCACACGATCAAAAACTTGTCACTGATACATCAGAGGAAAGATAGTAACAATGCAATTTACTAACCGTTGTCTGTCACATGGATTCACGGCTACAAGAGCTCCTCTGTCCCAAACCCCATCAAACTTGCCAACTATCGAGCTGTAAGAAGATAAGGAAAAGGGTTAGAAATAGTAAAAAGGCACTTTCATCTTTATTCAGACACTTTCGTGAAGTCACAAGGATTCTGCAGCTAGTGGTGCAGATTCCCCACCACCATTTTCATAATCCAAACCAATGGGATCTGGAATTCAAAAAGCCCTCCTGGTTCTCGGTCCTGCTGCAATAGCAAAGAGGTGCAAGAATTGGTCAGTGCTTCCCCATCAGGGGGTGCTGAGACACGGCAGGGAGGAAGGAATGTAGTTCTAACACCTTCGGCTACAAGTCTGGATATTCAGTAACTGCATCCTGCTGTCTAATGTGCACTCAGCACATCAACAGTTCTCGACCACCTTCTAAAACCCATGCACGATTTCAGATGCAGGCTAAGGAAGGTGCCTTGTTGCTTACTATCATTGAACTCAATACATTCAGTAACTTTAGACGCCTGAATTCCCAGCTACATGCCGAGGACAGTTAGCTTCAGCTTGCAATTTGTTTAATGCTAGAAAAGCTAAGTTACACTGCTGCTTGCCTCAGTGCAATGCTGCTGCAGACACTAGTTTTGCTTCTGGATATGCTGGCAGATGGCTTCAGTGACCACCCAAAGCCTGCAAGTGGGCAAGACTATCAAGGAATGCCTTGATTAATGGATGGTAAGAGCAGCCAGAGTGACACAAAAGACAAGAATATTCGGGGGATAAGAAAGAGCCTTGTTTTTGGTAATTATTAAATTAGAAGGTTAGACAGTAAGGTAGTAATAAAGTAAATTGCGTAATTTTAAAGAAAGTTTGAATAAGTTTACTTTGAAAAACGTGGCATGAATTGTGCAATACCGTTCTGCCTAGTGGGCAGATGTCAGAGTCCAATTGCATCAGCTCTGTCTTCATTTCTGTACAGGTTTTGGCTAGGGTAGGGTTACCTTTCTTCATAATAGCTTGCACGGCTGTGTTGGATTTGGGCTTGAAATCATGTTGATTAACACACTGACAATTTAGCTACTGCAGAGCAGCACTTACACAGCACCAACACCTTTTCTGCTCCTCACACCATGACGCCAGTGAGTAGGCTGGAGAGTACAAGAATGAACAAGAAGCTGGGCGGGGACACAGCAGGCACAGCTGACCCCAACTGAGCAAAGGGATGGAGCAATCTGGCTCCATTCTCAGCAATAAAACTGGGTGGGAGATTGGTGGATGGGGACACTGCTTGGGGACCGGCTAGGCATCAGTTGCTTGGTTGGTTGGTGGGCAACTGCTTTCATTTGCCACTGCTTTCATTTCATTTTGTCTTTCTTGGGTTTTATTTTCCTCTCTCTTTGGTCATTCTTTTTTGTGTGGTTTTTTTTCCTTACAACTTCTTGAAATTTCTTTTTAATTATCAAACTGTTTCCATCTCCACGCACATGTTTCTTTCTCACTTTTACCCTTTTGATTGTCGCCCACCATCTCGTGATGGGGGGAGTGCGCAAGCAGCTGTGTGGTGCTTAGTTCCACCACCTTAGCCAGAGTTAAACCATGAGAACTTCTCTCTGCCCACTGCTATTTTCATTGCAATGGCATTGCTAAGTCTACAAGCTGATCTTGTATTTCCCACTCCACTGCGATGAGACATGATAAAACTTTCAAGTGCTGACTTCTTTTAAAGTTTGCCAAGTCTAAGCATCTAATTTAAATAACCAGCCTCGTAACTGAAAGGAGATTTTTAAAGAGACAGTCAAGCAATGGACATGCAGGGCACAAAGGAAAGTTTAGTGGGGCTGGTGACTAACTCGATCTTCTGACGCTTGGAGGCAGTTCTCTCTGCATAGCTGAGTCTGGTGTGTGACCTTAGGCAAGCCACTGAGGTTTTCTGCACCTGGCTTTTCTTTCCAACTTTAATCTGGTCTAACTGGAATGGTGGCAGTGGCTCCATACAGGCATTTCATGTACTTTACTCCCCAGCGATTTCATCAGGGCCTACAGACACTCCAGGCTGCAGGCAGACTCATGCTGTGGCCTTGTCCCAGTCCTGTTCTCCTGGCTGCCCAGATCTCAGGACCTGCCGAGTGTCTGGGTGCTCCTTGCCCCTTTGCACATCCAATTTCCTTCACAACACAATGAAGCCACGAGGAAAAGGTCAAAAAAGGCACATAGCTGTCTTTCATTCTGATGTGGAGTCAGGATGAAGCTAAGATATAAGGAAGCACCTCCCTTGGGTGTACCTTTCACTGTGTTACACTGCTATGTGTTTATATGGCATTCAGCATGGGTAACAAAATTTAACATGTAAATCAGAAATTCACGTATCTGAAGAAAACCCACTGGATTTAAGAGTAAACTTATGAATTTCTATCTCTGCATATGTTTAATAGTTTCAGTTAATGCAATTTTTGATTTTTTTTGAAGTCTTGCAGCCATAATTGTATTAGGAGGTACAATGATTGTGTAATATAACTGTTTTACATATGTCCCAGAATTCCCAGAAAGAGCAGTAATTCCTGTTACTCTTTAACTAGCAAGAGTCTTTGAAATGTCCCATTCTGACAAAGGTCAGGAGCACATATGAGTTTTCTTCTAATGAATGCTAGGCTAATGGAGATCAAAGGCACCTGTTGGTAGGCCAGCCTCAGCAAGAGAGAAATAAGTTTAATTTCCATAATTACAGGGTAATTAATCAAATTGTCTGTACACAGAAATTAGAAGTGTATGTGCATTTTTCTAGTCACAGGTATCTGCTGACTGCTGTTGGAAATACAGTTCATTCTGCATCCAGAACATCTATCTGCCAATTTATTTTGCGGATGGCAAACTATGTACTGGATCCAGTGATATGCACTGAAATTGCCACTAATTACCTAATTTTGTTTATTTCAAAGTATTATTCCACCATGTTGTGATGGAAGTTACAGGTTTCACCACACGACTTGCTACAAAACTTATGGCTGAATTTCTTGAAAATTTCTGAGAAGCTTAAGCAATCCCTGGGCAACTTGTCAACTCCCAGAAAGAAGGATTTATAGGGATCTACAGTGTAGCAAGTAGCTACACTGGAGGGGCAAGGAGGGGAAGAAACCAAGCAGTATCTACAAAGTCACATTCACACACAGCCCATCTGTTCGACACTTTGCAAGACTAGTTACATATATACACTATTCAAACCAACTGGAGTCAGCTGCAGCAGCAGAAGTCTTAGTTAGGGTCTATTGTCTGAAAGACTTTGGACTCCACTAATGAATAGTCTTTTCTCCAGTGTTTTGGCAGATTGAAAAAAAAAGATCATATAGTAAACACCGCGTTCTGGTGTCCTGAACTACCTATTGTGCCTGTATATGTACCTGTTCTGGAAAGCCTATCGAAGTAAATATTAAGACTTTACCTCCTTCTTACTGAAAAGCCATGGAACAAATTCTTGTGCCTGACAGTTGTTTGTAGGAAGAGCAAACAAACACAAAACACTTCACCAAAACCTTATAATCTAGGGAAAATCACATCTGAGTAAGAACTGCAAGAGGAGAGAACTATTGCGCTAAGACACCTCTGGATATATTCTCTTTACTTTTACTAAGCTGCTCCAAGTAAGGGATTGTGCTAGAGTTTTGCTTCATAGAATTCATCAGTAATGTTAAAGATAATTTGGTTTTACTGGAAAAGCAAAAATGCTTTTTGATAACTTTCCCAGAATGGCTTGGAATAAGAAGCCCATTTAAAGATAATTAGTTGTCATCCTTAATAATCAGCAATGGAATTAAGCTTTTGTTGGAGATTGGGTACTCACATTTCTCATACTAATTAATATGAGTTTTCTTGAGAGGAACTGGCAAATCTTTACCTGATTCAAATAAAATAATAGTATTGGACAGTATTAATACACATTTGATTATGGAGAATTGTAAAACATGATGAGTATTCCTACCTGGACAAATCATAAATACTGCAGCAGTAGAGGGAAATGTTGCCAGAGGTACTCTGCAATAAAAAGCAAGGGAAACAATCCTCATCAGCTAACTATCTTTAAATACACACTCATAAATATATATTTATACTTCACATGTTAAAATATACCCATATACTATTAAAAATGAAATTTTAAAAATACATTTACATGTAATGGGGAAAAACAGTGAGAAACATTTTTAGTTTTAGTTTACTGAGGTAACTCTTCTGATCCCTTCCAGAGAGGTTCTAATCTATCAAGGCATGCAACTGTCCAGTTTTAAAATACATTCCTTCTACATTCAGGTGCTTCACTGTCATAAGAAGGTCAAAGTAGTAAGTTTAGAAGAATAACTTCTCAGTCCAAAAATACAACTCAGAACTTCCTTTTAGAGCTCTTCAGAAGAAGTGAATGATTACCAGTAAAACAGAGGCATAAAAGCAGAATGACTTGTTTGCTCAGTTATGCCTGCATTGCGTGATTAACCACATGAGATCATTTGACAGAGCAGGAGACATACCTGGAACATTTTTGCTCCTGAAATCTCAGCGACTGGCTCCTCACAATAAGGCAGACTGTGTTCTGAAAAAAATTCCTTCACTGCTTGCTCGCTGATTTCCACACCAACAACACTGTGTCCCATGTCCGCCAGCCTGCACACAAGAGAGGGCCCGAGTTTACAGGAGGTCCACAGGCTGGGCAAAATATGTATCTCCTATGCATCATTTATTCATTAGGGAAACCCTAGTTTTAGGATGCCATGATGTGCCTAATCCTGACTTTCTGAAGTGTTCAGATTATATTAAACACCTCCCTTCCATGATCTGAGCTTAAATTAGCACCACTCAACATGCACTTGACAAGGATTTACATGCTTTATCTAGATTCAATTAATTATTCATTTATTCCTACGAACTCAATGAAAACAGGTGATCGCACTGACAAACTGTCCATTTCAGAAAGGTGCTGTGCTCTGAACTGAGGTGACTGAGGCACACTGTCCACCCAGCTGTCTCTGTGGCTTGGCAGGAACAGGTAATGAAGGAGGTGCGGTAACCTGTGTGCTGCTGCAGCTCAGCAAAACACCAATATGTGTTAGAGCCCACAGTCAGCTTAGAAAGTAATTACTGTGATAAAACCTGATAGCTGGATTACTTGAGGATGCAGTTCAGTTTTTGGTTTGTGCTCCCCTCCTCCAAGAAAAAACACTGGCTTATATAGGCCCTAATTATAAATACAACACCAGCCCCCCCCCCCCCCCCCCCAAAAAAAAAAAGGTAAAAGTAAAATAATAAGTATAAAAAAAAAAGAGGAAGTTACATTTAGCCCAAATCATTTAAATTTCCAGACTGGCATGCCACATGGTCTCTTGAAAATGTTATCTGGCACAACTGACCTCATTGCGGGCAATTTAAGCTGGTGTTGCTACCAAAAGCAGCAGTGGTAAGGGCATAGCTTCAGTCACTCTGTCCATCTAAATTCAGCATTCCCCAAGCTGAACTTGGGACAATCATGAGGACTTTCAGGTCAGACCTTATCCATTCAGTTTATGCTACTATACAAAACACCAGCTTGCCGCTCCCTTCAGCTTCCAGTGACGCTGCTTTCCTACCAGTGGAAATGCGGCAGACTTCCACTGGCCAATGTAAGGTTGGGAATTCCCCCTCTACCTTCCTCCCTCCCCACATCAAATAAGGTTTTTGATCTTATTAGCTGTTTTACCATTTATAGTGTTTTACCATTTCATCTCTACTGCTTTACCACAAAGTGGGAAAAATATCCTCAGTCCACTCCTGCCATTTAAAAGAACATCCAGATACTTCTGGAGGAGCCTGCAGAAAAATAGACAGGTTTTACTTTGCAAGTATTTGTGCTGGCACATGAAAAGCCAAGTGCTACACACTATGCCAGGTAGCATGAAAAGTCCATAATGGCACATATGTTATTAGCTCAACCTGCTTCATGCCATTAGAAATAAAAACATAAAATAAAAACATTCACCTTCTGTTTACATAGCAAGAAAGTAAATTTCATGACATTCAGAAATTAACACATTTCTGCTTGTTCTATTTTCTGTTTGTCTTTGAAAGTAAACGACCCAACCAATCCACCCCTAAGAGGGCCGTAACAGAGATTTTAAACAGAATGATTATTAAACTTCTGTATTAATAAAATCACTTCTACAGGTCTTGAAAGACTATATAATCAGGTTTGCTCTCTTAGGTCCTTGTCTTTTAGTGCATGGTAGTTATTCTGATGCCCTCTGCATGCTGTTTCAAGCCCCAGTTTCATAACATGAACAATAGTGCAAAGCTTCTCCATCAGAAAATTTAAGATTTTCTAGCCAAACTATCCAAGCTTTAAGGTTTAAAACCTGATTCAAGAGTAAAAGCTCTACATTCATTTCAGTACTTTCTTTTCTCTGTCCTTTGACAAATGTAGGTCACAAAAATATCTATATTTATTTTTGTTTCAAGCTGTGCCCATGTAAGATAATTTGCTTTTTGCAAATGTTCCATTTTCAATTAAGAGTTTCTCGAATGAGCCGAGTCACTCATCTCACGGCATTTCTTAAAACAGCTTAGGCAGAAGAGTGAAGTCACGTACGGATGCCCTTGTTCCTTGTGAAACCCGATGTTACCCATTTCCCATTTTTGTAGCCATTCCTCCTCTGTCACCACTCTCTCTTCCTGTGACCCAACATCAGAGCTTTCCAGAAGCCCGGATGCATCCGCTGAGTGGTCCATGTCTCCAGAGAGTTCTTGTAGCTGTGAAAAAAAGAGAGAAATATTACCCCCACCCAATGCATAGTTTGGAACTGGCTCTTACTTCCTCGAGTCGGACAAAAATTTAGTAGATCTCAAGAGATCACAGTTTGGTGACAGTTGCAATGCAGCTGTACCGAACGCGACGGTGCACTCAGCACGCTCTTGCTACCGATAGCTTCGGCCAGAGCCCCTTTCCTGGGGCGAAGGCGGCTGAACGCGCCCTGTCCAGCACTACGGGACCGCCGGTGGCCTCCCTGTTCGCACCGACTGGGAAGCCCCCCTACCCCGGTAATAAAAGAGGGAGATGCCGACACCTCTCTCACGTGAAACCCGCGGGCAGAAGGCGGGGGCGAGCGGCTGCTAGAGGCCGGGGTACCCGCGGGGTGACCCCTGGCGGCTCAGCACCGCCCCCCTTGCCGCCCCCCTTGCCGCCCCCCGCCCCGGCAGCGGCAGCCACGGTACCTGGGCGGCTGCGGGTCCCGGGAGGGCGGCGGGGCCGGGGCGGTGCCTCCCCGCCCTCCCCCTCGCTACGCACCGCGGAGAGCGGAAGCGGCGGCAGGAGGAGGCGGGCTGAGGGTGCACGGCACCGGGGAGGAGGAGGATGGCGGTGGGGATGGCGGCGGCGGTGAGTGACTCCCTCCCCTAGCTGCAGCGCCCACTGCGGAGCCGCCTGCTCCTCCCCGGGGTGGCGGGGCAGGTGCCAGCGCTGCCCCCGTCCTCACCTCCCCGCTTCTCTCTTCCTTCCCCCTTCTCTCTCTCCCTCGCTCCTTTCCTTCCCCCTTCTCCACCCTTTTTTCCCCGCCGCAGCTCTAGCAGGAGGCGGCGCGGACACGCGTGAATGTGGTCTCCGGCCCCCGAGTGACCCGGCCCCGAGGTGAGTGCTAGGCGCCGGCCTCAACGCCTGCCCCGCCGCCGCCCGGCACCCCCGGGACCGCCTCCGCCTGGCTCCGGGGCAGCCCAGCCGCGGGGGCTCCCCTGCCCCGGGGCTGCCCCTCGGGATCTCCGCCCGCTGCCAGCTGTCACAGCCGCGCCCGGCGGGGCTGGGCGCCGCCGCTTTACTCGGGCTGAGTTTTAGAGGTGTGTGCACTCCCCGTGTTAATCAGGCTGCTCTCGCTTCCTCTCCGCCTCTGACAGTGTGTGTCTGTGTGGTTTCTTTCTTTTCTTATATTTTTTTTTTCTTCCCCAAAGACAAACTTGCTGCCAACTGCGCAGGTAAACCCCACAAAACTTTCCAATATAGGACGAACGTTACAGACGGATGAAACGTTATCGAATGTGACAGCGCATTATGCATCTCTCTCTTCTTTTAAAGGGCTTATTTTCTCAGCCAGTAAGATGCCTACAGAATAGGATGCAAAGTCATGTAAAGCTTAGTAGAGTAAGCCATGTTTCCTTGTTCTCTAAAAATTTGTGGGGTTTTAGGGGTGTGTTTTTTGGTTTGGGAGGGAAGTGGGGACAAGGTATCCTACAACTGATCTTTCCCTTTCATCCCACCTCCCTCTTACCCCTCCCATAGTGCTTACAGCAAAAATATGTCTGTGATTCTGTACAACTGACCTCCACCTTTCAAAATGGGAGGCCTCTCTGAATCTAAAATATTTTTACCAAACTTCCTAATGATTGGTAACTGGCAGATTTTCTATCCCTGGATATGCAACGAAAAATTTGCATGTTCTTTTACCTTCTTGGATAAAAGGGCCCCACAGCAGCAGCAGACTGTGATCACCTGATGGTCACCAAAATGAGTCACCTGGTGCCTTGCTCGGCACTCAGCACTCCTTGCTCAGTTGGAAGCTTCTGACTGTAAGGACCATGGCATGTTGCAACAATTATTTACCATCAGAAGCAAAGGTGATACAGAGAGATACTGTTGTGCCACTGATCCATAAAGAAGACTCTAGGGGAAAAAAGCCACCATTTTCTGGGGCGTTAGCAGCAGTTTAGGGAAATCTCATGTAAATGAAACAACTGGTTGGTTTTCTTTTCTCTACTCTACAACCTCATCCACCCCCATACAGTGGTAAGTTACAGTGAAGTGCTGCTGATCTTTTTTTTTTCTTTTATCTTTTTAGGTAATAGAGATTGAATTAATAATTTTTTCCTACCTCTGGCTAGTTGTAATTAGAGGGGATACATGCAAGAAACAAAGTTTATTTTTGTATTGGGTCATTTGAAATAATTTTTCACTTATGTGGATATCATCATGTGATTTCCTCTCACAAACAATTTCTTCTATCTTGAGAGGAGAATGAACCAGTGTACTTGACTTGAATCAGCTTAATATGAAATTTTGTAAAATTCCCACCCTCCTCCTGTTTCCTTTACATTTAGCAGAATTTCTGAACAAAGATACTGCTGCCTTGTCCATCACTGACATAAGGAAGTTGCAGCCTGAAACAGGGAGAATTGAGAAGTCTCATATATATATATGGTCTCTTATATATATATAAACTCTCCCAAAAACATAATTACAAACTGATCCCTATCACAAGAAGATAACATTCATGATGCAGTGCTGTAGTACAAGGGGTTTATTTCCACTTCTTTTCTGTATGTTGTAGAGCATTCTTAGACTTACTTCTTCCTCTAGGCTTTGTGCTTTACTCCCTGTGAAAAGAATGCCTTTGATAATACAATTTTAAATATGCTTTCATATTTCTGCATCATACTTTCTCACACTCCGTGGTTTCCAGTTTACATGGTTAACTGCGGCCCATTCTGTGCTCCTACCAGTGCAAAGACAGCTACAGAGCGCTCTCGTGCCGTAAATCCTTTTTGTCCTATAGAATACTTAACAACAAACTTTATAATATTCCAATTACTTACAGCTGCAATATAACGTCAGTCTAGACTTTAAATTCTGATGTATTTTCATAGAAGGGTGTGCAAGTCTTGGAACTGGTTGTTCATCTGGTATTAAATGTCTCTTCAGTACACTGTTTGGAAAAGTGCTTCACAGCACAAATCTCTTGCTGCCAATAAATCAGTAGTTAGCAGGACGAGTGTTACTCTGAGTGGTATTTGAATGCTTGCATCAGCATTGAGCTGATGTCTGTTCACTTTGCCAACCCAAATTCCAGTCCAGGTCTTCACGTAATGCAAATCAGATTACTGAAATCCAGGATATGCTGATCTGGAACAGCCTGTCAAGATGTACTCAGGGATCTAATCTTAACTACGAATTTAGTTTAAAATAGTAGTATTGTTCCTTTCCTGTAATGCTCATTCCCATTTTCCTCTCGAATTAACAGTCAAGCTGAGCAGATTCTTACCTAGGTAACTCTGTCAAAAGTAGTATTATGAGTGGCTGTGATTAACTCAGCAAAGTCAAGCAATTCAAATTAAGTAACTATTGCCTACCTTTTTTCAGATCTAACAATACAATGTCAATGGGAAGGGTACGAACGAAAAAAAAGGCATGTTCTTCAGATCAGTCTCCAGACAACCTTCCTGTGAGGAGTTCTGGAAGACAGGTATTTATAATAGTTTAAAAACATGTGGGTTTGTACTTTGCTATTTTTTATTTTCTATTGACTTTTGTAAAGAAAATGGGCTTCATTGTAAGTTAGGTCTTAAAATACTTACCCACAGAGAGGGAGAATGAGTTAATTCTGTGAATAAGCAGGTCAAGTGTCTCATTTTGCAAACAATATTCAGAAAAGATAAATAATATAACCTGTAAGTACTTAATGTGTTAAAAATACAATCACAGATTTCTGTACAGTCAGACAAAGCTTTCTGCCCATCCAGATAGAGGCCTAAAACAACATAATACACAGTACCTTTGAGGCCCAGAAGAGACATTTGGTATACAGTTTTGTATCCAAAAAAATGCCCAAAGCCTACCCTAGTATTTTATTTGAGGCACAGATAGGATTGCCACTAAATAATATCAATAAGTATTATCAAAAAGGAAATTTTCCAAAGGAGAAACAAAATGAATGCATGAGGCTTGACTCATTAACACATGATGGAGCTTAAAATACTATTTAAACTGTACACTTTGCTTATAATTTCTTCAGAGGCATCAATTAGACTACAGCAAGACATTTTTAGATATAAATGATATTTATAGTCTTACTGTGGGTTTGGGGTTTTTTTTTTGTGGCTTTTTTTTTTAGCAGAAAAAACTGACCAAATTTGACAGCTGTTTCATGCTGCAGCTATTGCACAATGGCTACAAAGATTTTGATTAGGATCATTTTAACCACGGGATGCCACTCATAAGCTGCAAAAATGCCTGAATGCCACTTTGTAGAAGATGCGTTTGTGTCATTTATGGTCAGATTCCAGCTATTCTTTATTAGGTGAAGAAGAAAGCGGCTGAAGCAGCAGATGATGATGATGAAGCGTCAGAGAAGAAATATAGAAAGTGTGAAAAAGCTGGATGCACTGCCACATGTCCTGTTTGCTTTGCCAGTGCAGCTGAAAGGTTTGTTACTTTTTATTTGCATTTCTCATGGACTTTCTAAATCTGCAGCTGAAGTTTAGGATTCTAACTATACTCCAAAAAATTCCTTCATTTCTAAATGTAGAGAGAGAATTGAAAGATACTGCTAATAGGAGTCTTAAGATGCCAGGAAAATATTACAAGTTATTCCTGTTGTGGATAACTTTCTCCTGTGCAAGTTGCTAATCTGGATACAGAGGATCTTTGCGATACGCTTATTTATGTTATTAATGGTGTCCTGTGGAACATCCCTTGTTTCCGTGAAAGAGTATATTAGTGTAATTTGAGAAAGCTAAACTTGCTTTCAAGATGGAAAATGAAACTGTCATTTACTGTAGAAAGTCTTTACCACTCTATCATTGGAATACTTTGCAGTCTGAGGCAAGATTCTAGCCTTGAAATTTTAGGTTTTAGGAGAGACAGTCATACTTATGTGAACTCTTTGTTCTTGTATGCTTTCTCTGCACTTTCACAAGTGCTTTTGCATTGTGACCCTGGTGGTTTTGCATGCGTGATACTGGCGAGGTATATCTATAATAGGCAACATGTTAGACCTCATTATGAAGCAGGCACACTGTAGTTAAGTAGCACTCCTCCCTCCCTGATAATTGAGCAAACTTTCCTTCTTTACAGCATTGAAAAATAAATAAAACTAATTGGGTGCTTCATTTAGTTGTATCCATGGATTGTTCTTTGGTGGCAGGAAGTCAATGTATTCTGGATGTTGTCATAGGGAAGCCAAGTGTTTTGGCAGTTGCGTGAGAGACTTGTCTAGGAAGTGAGCACCTGTGAGATCAGAATTGGTGATATTATTTAGGAAACAATGCATACTGCTTACTCATCTTCTTGAATTGTTATTTTAATACTTTGATTTTCACCTTTCCCACTCCCCCAAGCACATACTTTCAATTTTATTTATTTGAGATGAGCTCATTTCATGGATATTTTAGTTAGTAGTGTAGGTCACTGCTTTTTACCTTGTGCATTTATCTTGAACAATTTTATTGAGTTTAATGAGAGTATTCTAAGTGAAGAACAATTGCTTTGTCTGATGAATGTAATCTTTATAATGGACATTTCTTTTTGAGAGTAGTAAAGAACAAATGCTCAGAATGCGTAACTGCTTCCTTAGGGTTTTGTCTCACTGGGTTAAAATCACAAGTTGTTCATGAGAAAAAAATAGGCAACATCTGTTTTGTGTTCAGATTTGCCTTTATAGTTTTGTCAGTTGTTCTGGGAACAGAACATTGTAATGACTTATGAATCAATTGATCCCATGTAGAAGAAAAATCCTAATTTAAATGATCCCTCCCAGCTCTGCACTAATACTGGAACAAAATGCAACAAAGTAAAGGAACTTTAAGTTCTTGTGGAGAGGAGCTTTGTCATCGTATAAGTTTGCAAAATGCTTAATGTGTCACAGCACATATTCACTGTTTCACGTTCAGGAAATGCCTGCTTAAAGGGTACTAAAGACAGGCTCAGTTGACCATTGTTAGAGGGAGGCTGCTGGAAGCCAGACCAACTATAAAACTCACATTGTGTACACTTTGCCTCTTTTGCATCTGGTGTTGCTTAGTTTGGAAAGTGGAAATGTTTGAGACAATTGAAATGACCTTACTGTTATTTGTATGGTTGTAGTGCCTTGTGTAAGTCAGCCTTCATGAATGTAACATAAAGCCCTGGCTTGTTCTGAATATTTTGTTCACATTCTAGAACGTGCTACTGTCAATAGAAAGATTTTTTTTCCCCTAAATGTACTATAAAACTATTTCTATGTCTCCTGCATTACAGATGTGCGAAAAATGGTTATACATCTAGATGGTATCATCTGTCCTGTGGGGAACACTTCTGCAATGAATGTTTTGACCACTATTATCGAAGGTAGACTTACCAATTAAGGTTGTGTCCTTTCAGAGCTTGTTAAAATTTGGCAGCTGTTACAATTGTTGAAACATAAACAACAACAACAAACATGTACATAAACATAATACAAAGACTTGTCCTCTGTGCTCGCTTTAGCCAGAGTGAGGCTTAGACAGTGATGCTAAAACTGCAGGTGTTGTATGGACTAATCAACTTAGACAGGGCAGCGTGAAAAAAACTGGTTAGTTTAGGCAGGTTGGTTGTGTGCGCAATTATTCTGAAGCTTTTGTCTTTTTTAGAAAACAATGTCAGAGAATTTTAAATTATGACAACAATTATGAGTAAATGTGTTTTCCTTTATAAGATAAATTCACTTTGCACTGTGCATTCGGGAGACCTTGCCTCTCCTAGAGCAGTTCAATAAAAAGCAGTTAGAAATCAGTAAGGAGATCTAACTCTTGTGGTTCAGTGACCATGAAGACTCTTGTCAGGCTGACAGAATGCTTTCAGCTCCAAGCTCCTTCCCTTTGAGTGGGAGTTACATCCAGCTCTACCAAGAGTTTTGTGTGCTCATGTGCTCAGCAGTACACATCATCAGTCCAGGCCTTAGATTACTAGGAAGTGTGCTCATAAGCAAGAGGCCATAATGGTCAGGATGCAATTTATTGCTGTTGTAAGAACCATGACTCTCTCCTTTTAACAGCAAAAATACAGGACTCTTACAGACTTATTTCTCTGTCCTTATATAAAATGTTTAATTTTAGAGTAACTGCTATTGCTTGAAGTAAACTAGATACTCAATTTTCTGACTGCTTGCTGTTTTCTCTTTCTTCTTAGCCATAAAGATGGTTATGAGAAATATACTGCCTGGAAAAGGATTTGGACAAGTAATGGTAAAAGTGAACCCAGTCCAAAAGCCTTTATGGCTGATCAACAGCTTCCTTACTGGGTAAGGTGAAAGGCGAATTATTTAATAGGAATGTGATGTTCTGATGTGTTTCTGATATTCTGCTGTTCAAGCAGCAGGTCAGCTGAGTTTTTGTGGGTTTTTTTCTAATATTAGAGGATTATGGAAAAGCTCAAGATAAAAATTCTCATAAGCTCCTCCACTGTTGGAGACTTTCTCCACACCTCACAAAGACCAATCTTCTGTTACTTCTCAGTGAAGTAGCAGCTGTGATTTTGAGGTAGAATAAGATTTGGCAGGGAAAGTATGAGTGTGAAAGACTGTGAAATCAGATTTCGTATTTCTCTGGTAAAGAGAGAGCAGAAGAAAGACGGGAATGGAAGGAAGTTTGGTGGTAGTGTTATTTTGTTTGAGGGTTTTTTTGTTTTTTCTTTAAGTGGTGAAGAATATGTTTTTGAAGTAATGCTTGCAAAGTGCACTGAAGACCACAGTAATGGGGCATTGAATTAATTTTGGTCTTAGGTTCTGTGCAGAAATTCAGTTTTGCAGGAGATGGGTACAAGATTTCTGTAGATCAAACACTACGTATGACCTGATGATTACAGAACGTATCTAACAATTGTATTTTACAACTTTCTTGTGTCTTGCTTCTTTCTAATTGGTTATTTAAGTTGCATTAATCTTATCTGTAATCACAAGCAACAAGTAAAAACATGTTTGTTTTTTGACTTGTAGGTGCAGTGCACAAAGCCAGAATGTGGTAAATGGCGTCAGCTGACAAAGGAAATACAGCTGACACCACAAATAGCAAAAACCTACAGATGTGGTATGAAACTGAACAATTCCACCAAGGTACCACACAACTGTTTTGCTCATATTGAAACTTAACAAGTTGGTATTTCTTGTTTTCAGAAATTAATTTCTTCTTGTTTGCTGCTCAGTGTCTCTAATGTCAAAATGATAGTCTGATGGCCTGGAGAACTGCACAGTGACAGGCCTACATGCTGCTTGGACTTTTTTTTCTGACAGCAAGTGTCAAGAAAGAAGTATCTGAAATACCTTTGCACAGTCAATTGTAAAATCCTTCAGCTACGGGAAGATTATCAGCATGTACAAAATAGACATACACCAAAATGCTCATTTCAGTTTTGTTTGGCCTTTCTTCATTATTGAGGAAAGCATTTGAAAAGCTCATTGAAAAAATGAGCTTTTTGTAATTGCTATCAAGTCTGTCATGGAGCTTTACATGAAAAGTTTCAGCTTTGGCATGAAGATAACTCCTGAAATTTGAAGGAGTCCTTAAAGTGCCATAGAATCTATATGGCACTTATCAAAAAACATAACATGAAAATAATGACCATATGAAAACCTGAAGGGTCAGCATTTAATTTTGAAACTGTGATAAAGATACTCTTAAAATAAATAAGAAACTCTCTTTTATAGTCTAGACTAGAAGAGTCACTCTGAAAAAATGTGGGATATTTCCAGAATTTTTCTATAAAATTCTGTATTTTTTTCTTAATTTGTTTCAGTGTTCCACCCCATTTTATAGAATAGAATGTGTATTCTCATGTCTGATCGTTAGAAACTAACTTAACAAATGAGAAATGTTTTTAGAGTGCTTTTGCTTTATGATGTGTTTTTAACCTACATATTTCTCTACCTTTTTTTTAAAAAAAAATCATGTCTACTACAGAAGGCTAGCACTAAGCACTTCTTTTTGTTTAATTTAGAGAATTATTCCATAGAAAATTATTTTGCTTTATACATAATTTTTTCTGTGCAGCTTAAGAAAAGCTCTCATACCATTCACTTTTCTTTCAGACTGAGGGCTCAGACCAGTGTTCTATGCCTGAGGACTTGGTGAGTAGTAGCTGTTCCTCCTCATTTGTTCTAGAATATAAAAGAAATCTTAAAGCACAGCATATTTCTTTCCTTTTTTATTTTGGTTCTTTGGCCAATTATGTCAGTATTTATGCATTTTGCTCAGGAAACTGTCAGACACTATTTGCAACAGAGCCCAGGGCTTTTTACCTTTTCATCTTTTTCCTCTTTTCCCTTGCCATACCAAGTAGCTTTCAAGTGGTTCGTGGTGTCTTTCAGTTGTTGCCTGTGACTCAGAGTTTACTCCTAATTCTCATTTTTGATCAGGCAAAATATTACTCAGTTGCCAGCTTTCAAGTAGAATTCCCCATCCTAAAATTTCCTTGTCTTCCAGGTAGTTTCTATCTTTAGTCAAGCTAGTCTCCTTTTTTTGAAGACTGCAAGAGAACACCTAAGCATGTTTTCTCTCTCCTCTCCCTTATAATACAAAATGTCCATACAAGATGTATCTTGGTGTTTCAAGGGGTTTGTGACCATGTCACCCTGCGTTTCAGATTTCATATAAACTTATGTTCAATAAGCCAGTACACAAGTGTACCTGAGGTACCTCTATCACAGGGAACATGTTCAAGCTTATTGTTGACTCTTGTAGAAGCTTTGTGGCTTTGTTTCCCTAATGCATGTTTGGCTTGTAAATTAAGGGTGAATCATTAGCGCTTCTTAGGGTTCTAGAAGGTCTTTGATGGGGATAGCAGAATCTAAATTAAACTGATCAGTTAGTGTAGACTTTTCTAAGCTCAGATTTCTGGATGCATAAGTGACTGTAAATGTTTTATAAAGGGCCTGATAAGGCATGGATGTGTTGTTACGGCACGTTTCATTTGTTTACTTTCCATGTGGTGTGGAGTTTGTGAAGTTTCAGCTCCATGTCTGAGGAAGAGATCACTACTACAGGTTTTCTGTGTCAGGCTGAGGAAGGGGAAAGAGGGAGAGAAAATGTCTTTATGACTTGCAATTCTGAGATTGGTACTTCTAGTGCTTTTTGGTCTAAGTTTTGGGGGGAGGGGGGAAATTGGTTCATTTTCCAACGTTTTTAAAGTACTGACGTGTTCTCTTCTCCCCTCTTTCCTTCACTTCTCCGCTTGGCCAGAGAGTGGCTGAAGTTTCAGACCATTGGTGGTACTCCATGCTCATACTCCCTCCTTTGCTGAAAGACAGTGTGGCAGCTCCCTTTCTAGCTGCATATTATCCGGACTGCGTGGGCATGAGTCCATCCTGTACCAGCACTAATCGGTTACCTGGTGAATCCAGCCTTGTGAAGTTAGAGCACTTAAAGAGTGTGCCTAACGTGACTGGTAAGGGCCATCTGCAGGGCTCTGCTGCTTAAATAGGTGTGATAAATTTTGTCTTATAACTGAGTTTATAAGGCACATAATTCTCCTGATTCAGAACACTGGTTCTGTTTTCAGCACTAATACACAGTCTCTGTGTGACTGCCTCTGTAGGTTGGTGCCGTTCGCTTGTTTGTAAGAGAAAGGTAATACATTTCTTACGGCTTTTCTTTAGGGAGTAAGCACAGACTGCAGAGGTTTTCTGTGCACCACTGTCATTTGTGTATAGAAACAGGAAATTACCATGAGGGTACCTAAAGACTGTTTGGATTATTCTAGTTTTGATAGTGTGGATCTTTGGGGCTTTGAAAAAAAGAATTTGATTTCATAAGGCACTCAGATTCTGTTTAGGTTATTTTTTTTTTTGGTCACAGCCTAGGAGTGCAGATCTACAGAATAGGTATAGAGAAAGGTAGTTCAGGATTGTCCTACTGACCTCTGAGAGAGTGCTTTGACAAAATTTCATCTTCTGTGTTGTCTTAGAAGGCTTTGTTCTCCTTAGGTGCTGAAAATAAATCTGTTCATGTGTTCAACAGATGTTATATCTGCTTAACAGAAAACTTCATTACATAGAGCTACCAATTCTGAATGTGGAAGATGATTACTTTTAATTATTACCCCCTATGGGCAGTACTGGGAGTTGAAGAAGAAAGGAGTTCAGAGTACTGCCTGAGTCTGTACAATGATGCTAGTCCTCAGACTTGAATTTAGATCCTACTCCTTGTTGGAATCCTCATGGCATTGTAGTGCCATGAAACATTACTGTTTCTCTGACAAAACTTCAGCTCTGATAGGTCCAAGGCGTACCCATCAGGCAGCAGGACAATAATTAATGCACAGCCTAGCGGGCAGGAGAGAGGAGAGCCATATAAATGGAATCATTCTGGAGGTGCCTAGAGGCTGGAAAGCTTCCTTACTTGTTACCTGTGTGAGGTCAGTAGATGGTTTTAGAGGGAGAGAGATGCGATGAAGATATGATGGAGTATGACCAATTCCTGGTGTGTCTTTATTCAGTTGCAGGCATGAACAAGTATTTCCAGCCTTTTTACCAGCCCAATGAATGTGGGAAAGCACTTTGTGTGAGGCCGGATGTCATGGAACTGGATGAGCTCTATGAGTTCCCAGAATATTCACGAGACCCTACCATGTACCTGGCGTTGAGAAACTTGATTTTGGCTTTGTGGTACACAAACTGCAAGGTAAGGGATGCTGATAGTTAATTTGTTTGTTTAAAAATAATAGCAGCTCTTCTGGGATGTGGACTCACTTCTTGGATGTCTCCTTATGCACCAGAAAAACTGCTCCCATGTTTTTGAAAATTCATTCTAAGACTGAGTGGGTTTTGGGGAGTGTGTTGGGGTTGTTGGAGAACTTCCTGTTTGGTTTGGTTTGTTCTCTTTTTTTAGATTTAACGCATAGGAGCTTCTTCTGCAGTAAAAATCAAAAGTTTTTAAATTATTAAAACTCTACACTGCCTGCCCAGCTACTAACTTTTTAAAGGGATGCTTGAACACATCTAAACAGTGTTTCGTGGGTGCTTTATGCTTTTTTCTTTTAACCTGATCGTTGGACAGGGAAGTGATTGTCTTTTTACTTAGGCTAACCCTATGGCACTGCCTTCGATAGAACAGCTTAAGTTTCACATACCAGAGCTTTCTGATATGCATGTCTGCATTTATGTGAAGGTTTTGGATATTAATATCTTCTTCCCTTGGAATGCCATTTTGGAATGGATTTTACTGGAATGCCATTGTGAGCATTGCCACTATGTAGCTTAATTTTGCAAACAGGAATCCATTTCAATACCATTCCTGTACTAATGGAACACACCATGAAGTTTGTGAAAGTCTCTTGTAGACTCATTTGGTTTTATTCCATGCTAATCTTGCTTAATAAATTGTTACTTTACTGTACAGCTGGCTAACAAGAAATTTCCACAAAAATTCTTTTCAAATGCTCTCAGAAGCCTGAGTCATGATTTTTTACCATTTGGTTTACAGTTTAAATATGATGTAAACATATGGAAAAATGGAATATTAGAAAATCAACAGTTTCTGTTCTTCCTTTCTCCTTTGCAGGAGGCTCTTACCCCTCAAAAATGTATCCATCATATCATTGTTCGGGGGCTTGTGCGGATTCGCTGTGTACAGGAAATGGAGAGGATCTTGTATTTTATGACCAGGAAAGGGCTAATTAATACCGGGATTTTGTCAGTCAGTCCTGACCAGTACCTTCTTCCGAAGGAATACCACAATGTAAGTTGCTGTAACAATCCCTACATTATTAGTGCTGTAAAACTACGTGGTGCATACAATAATTTTTTTGGTTCTGGATTTTTGGCTCGTTTACATAAATGGATGGAATGATAGGTAAAATTACATCTAAAAGCTAACACGTGGCAAGTTTTTCACATTGTTCTCATATGCCTTCAATGGGTATGGAAGCTACATAAATTAGACTTAAATTAGACTCCTTCCAAAAAAGATTTTTTTCCCACTAAAATCTATGGAATTCATTCCCATGGATTTGTGCTTCCCGTGTGCTGTTCAGATGGATGGGAACTCTATGAAAAATACATAGGTTGTGTGGCTTACTCCTATAATACACCTCTGCTTCCATAGGTGAGGAAATTGCTATTCCATGTTGGTTTGCAAGAACTATGATTAAAAGGGAACATGTTTATGACTGGCAAGTTGTTAGATAGCACCCAAAACGTATTAAATTAATGTATTCTGTAAGAGCATACCTCCTAGAAATTGTAATTTATGTTTGGAAAGTGTATTTGTAGATGTTTTTCTTTATAAAATAGTTTTTACTGGTCAACCCAATATATGATTGATATCTTTACAAGGTAAGTATGTTTCTTATCTGATAATTTCAGTTAGATTCCTACTTTTGTTACTGATAACTTCAGCTCTTTCTGTTAAAAGAAACTGAGGCATCTTCTTTTGAAGTCCTTAAAAACTTTAACTATTTTCAAAGCTACCACTGGTCTTTTTTCTATATTAAACACGCTGTCATCTTTAAAAGTTATCACAGATTACTCTAGAGGACAAGAAAACCTAGACTTCTGAAACCTACAGACATTTTTACCTTTAGCAAAAAGAAAAATGAGAGTGAAATGACAATTTTTGTTTTATTTCTAACTATCTTTATTTAAGTATTTTCATATTTTTTAGAAATCTGTCATCATTGTTGGGGCTGGTGCAGCAGGATTAGCAGCAGCCCGACAACTGCACAACTTTGGAATTAAGGTAAGGAGCCTTAGAGTACATTACTTAAAAAAATCAGACTTCCTCTGCTTTGGAAAGTTGTTCATCAAGAAGAAAAAGCCTACATTCTTGTTACAAACATGTATATGTAGGGCATCCTAATTAATTTGTAAAATCTGGGGTTTTACTGAGTAAATCTGCTGTTTAAAAATAGTGTTTATTTGTATCTAAAATTAAACAAAGCATGCAGCATATATTTTGTACAGGCACTGCACCCAGATCATTGTGTTTAATAGCCTGTAGCATGCCTTAAACTCCAATTTTGAGATTTTCTGAATAAGTCTTCAGCTTTTTTAAAAAGCAGACTTATTTTTGTTAGGGTTGGTTCTAAAGTAACAGTTATATTTGTATATGTATATCCCAAAGTGTAACCTTTCTAAGATGATTTAAATGCCTAAATTAACTACAAATGATTCAGAAATGAAAATAAAGTGTTAAGATTGTTAACACTGCTGGATTGCTCAGGGGGGTTTTTGTGTTTTGTTTTCTCCTGTGCTCTGGAGTTGAACAGATATGTTTAATAGAATTAAATCTTAAAATTTACTAAGCTGCATTTTGCCATAGGTCATTGTCTTAGAAGCTAAAGATAGAATTGGTGGCCGAGTGTGGGATGATAAGACATTCACAGGAGTCACTGTTGGAAGAGGTGCACAAATCGTCAATGGATGTGTCAACAACCCAATGGCACTAATGTGTGAGCAAGTGGGTTCCTGCAGTGGTCATGATTATCACTAGTGAAAAACTGTTGTTAAAGCCAGGCTCAGATGGCTGGGTAAGGGTGGGAGTCCTTTTCTTGTGACATGATTAAAATCCTGTTCTGTATTGTAAGTAAACTTCATGTTGCTATTGTATTTTTGATAACAGCTGGGAACAGAGAAGGGCTGTAGAATGGTTTCAGGCACATTATGTAAAGAAAAACAAGGTGACTCCAGCTTTAGAACCAGAAGAAACAACTTTTTTCCTCATTTTTAGAGATAGTAACATAAAGGGTTCCCAGCAGACTTCCTTAGGGCTGAGAAAGGCTTTACTGTGGGAGGCTACTGCTTCTGTGATGGATTTGCCTTTGCTGCCTCTTTATATTTCTAGTTAAATTCTGCACAAGTTAAGATTAACGTGTCTAACAACTAAATTGCTACTGATGCAAACGTGCTGTCGTTCAATTTCTTTAAAAATTCTTACTACTTGCTGGTTTGGTTTAGGTTTTTTGAGGTAGGAATCTCAATTTCTCCAAGTGGAACTTGAGTATGGATTTTGCTCAGAAACACGTGTAAATCCAGCCCATGCCGTTTTAATTGTTTAGTGCCCTATAGTGTCATTAAGAAATTATAGGTTTGTTATCTAGGTTTTTTACAAAATCATGTTTTATTTATGAGATGGGGAACAATGACTTCTGGATACACTTCAGATACTCATCCCTTTGTGGCCATTTAATGTAATTTTTCATTGAAAGTACAACTGTGTCTTAAGATCTGCAGTGGTGACCAACAGCCTAGAGAGATGTGAGGATATGTGAAAAAAACTGGAGCGTGCCCTAAGTAACAAGGCCCTAGGAAGAAATTAGCACGATGTTTGTGCTATTTTCTCTGGATTGACTCTGTAGAACACAAAACCATCTTTATTTGAATTTAGCTCTGTTGTGTTTTCGATGCAGGTTGGACAAGCAAAGCAAGGTACTAGGTTTAATTCAAAATAATTTCGTTCTTTGCTTGGTTGTTAATAACATATGGTAACCGGGAAGCAATATCCTGTCAATGCCTGAATTCAGGGAACTGTTTGGGCGGCAGACACCAGAAAGTTGTACAAAGTAACTGATTTTAACTGTGACTTAGAAAATAAATTGAGGTGGAAATAAAGGAGACTGGTTCATCATGTTTGATTACCAGACTCTACATTTCTGTACTAGCCCTTGCCTGACAGGAAAGTTGCAGAGGAGGTTTCTGTGAATCCCCAATAAAGGAAAGGATGGAAAAGTGGTAAAAAACCAATTTGTGGACAATTAACAGACAGAAGGATTATTTGTATTCCAGTTTGAAGAGAACAAGAGTTACTTTGACTAAAGTTGTTGATGTTTTTTAAATGGTATCACCTAAATCTGAGGCATTCACCTTATGTTAAATAACTTTGAGCAGGCTGGGTGCTGTAGATTTTTCATACTTAAAAAAGCAATAAAATGTCTTTTTCTTAAGCTTGGCATTAAAATGCACAAACTAGGGGAGAAATGTGACTTGATCCAGGAAGGTGGAAGGATAACAGATCCCACTATTGATAAACGTATGGACTTTCATTTCAATGCCATCCTAGATGTCGTCTCTGAGTGGAGAAAAGATAAAACCCAACATCAAGACGTTCCGCTTGGTGGTAAGTGAGAGATGTATTGCAAAATGAAGACGTTGGCTGTGTTCATAAAGTTCTATATTAAATTGGCTCTTACATCAGACATTTTTAAAAGTGTATGGCTGACCTTAAATCCAATAGATATTTCTGATATTGTATCTTGTTTTCATGAGGTAGCTTTTTTCAGTATAACTAGTGTCACTAACAGCTCAAAAGACTTGCTTCTGGCTGAAGCAGGCCATAGCTAGCCTTAGCTCTTACACTTTTTGACTAACCTGCCTAAAAAAGCCTGATCAAAGCCTTCTGCTGGCAAGAATAGTCCTGTCTCCATTGGTAACGCCTCCCACCACACTTACAGCTTGTAAACTCAACAGCAAAAAATAAACTTGCTCAGAAATGTCTGCCTCCCAAATTTCTTTAGCATGGATTCTGTAAGGCAGAGATAAGAACGCCTATGTTCTTCAGTGAACCCTAGATCAAATTTCTCAGTTCTTTGATTTTGTAAAAATTAATCAGGATTTATTTGCAAGGATCCTCCATTATCTTAAAGTGTATTTTACCTGAAATATCTTCAGCTGTATATTGATGATAGCTAAACAATTAATTTCTCTCCTGTCTCACTCAGAAACCTATGAGTAAACAACAAAGTTGTACTCTATCACTGGAAGGATCTTGCGGTTTTGGTTTTTCTTTTTCCTATGAGAAGAAAAACATCTTGGTACAAACTAACACTAAGCTTGAAAATCTTGTGATCCAGGAAACAGCATGTTGAAATGCAGCAGGACTTCTGACAAATTGTGATATATTCTAATTTTAAATGTGTTCTTTCACAGAAAAAATACAAGAGATCTATAAAGCCTTTATTCAGGAGTCTGGTATCCAGTTCAGTGAGCTGGAAGAAAAAGTACTACAGTTCCATCTCAGTAATTTGGAATATGCCTGTGGCAGCAATCTCTCTCAGGTGAGTTTTGACAGCTGTGTTCTGAAGTGGTTGAGCTCCACAGAAGATAGGGTTGGAAGTAACATTGGGAAATCACCTGATCCATTCTATGGCCCTAGAGGAAGAATCGGCTGTCCCAGCTATTCCTACACACCTGACCTGTTCTTTCCAAGCACTGAGACACTGACTCCAACACTGCCTTATTTAATCTGATGGGAGTTCCTGACGCGTTCCCAGTGAGATGCTCTTTAAGCAGAAGTTGAGAGTAGATGGTTAGAAGGGAGCAGGGCATTTTGCTGAGATGCTGGGTGCTACGGTTCACAGGAGAGTTACTCCTCCTCAGATGCTGGGTGTGACTTCTGCTTCTCAGTTCTGTTTAAAAGCTGAGGTATTTCTCTACCCTGCTATGTATCTTGAGAATAAACGCATTTAACTTCTGAAGTGTTCAAACCCCGGATGGTGAGCCCCAGTTCACCACTCCTACGTAATCTCTTGGCTAGCTGGTACTTGGCTGCCCTCGAGACTTCAGTTTTAACGAAGCAGCTCCAGGAAATACCAAAGTATCACATTGTTGCCAGTGCATTATTGACTCAGTCCTGTTGCTACATTTAAAGACATTTAGTGTTAATTGTACTACAGCAGTGGGACGGCTGACTGATACATGCAGATGTACAAATCTGAACTGAGAAGTACACAAGAACATAACAAAAATCTCCAAGACAATGCTATACCAGAGCAGTCACTGGAAAATATTTTGATAGGTCAAGTTTTCATACTCCACGAGCACCCAGGGGAATTAAGAAAGATGCAAAAATCTACCTTACCTTCAATTTTAAAATCAAAATATGATTTTATGCAACTGCAGTGATAGGAATTGGCATCTGAATAGTAGTTTGAGAATTGTTTCAGATTTTTCACTGCTAAGTGGTATTGCTTAGTGCAAATACCACTGTTTTATTAACTATAAGGTTGCAGGGGCTGGGAGACAAGGTCAATGAAAGGTATCATGGAAGAGCCTCCAAAGTGACAGAAAAATTCCATCGAGTTGGTTTTTTTTTTGTATCTCATTTTCCCCTTCCTGTTGGGAAATAAGGTATTTCCATTTTTATATAAAGTCCTAAGGCTGTAAAATGTGATCACTTTGCTAGATACGGATACACTGCAATTCACCTGGATATTTGTACTACTTTCCTTGTTTTCTCTCCTAAGCAGAAGCATAAATTCTCTGCTAGTGACCAACTCATGTTATGACTTTTCTTAATCCAGCAATTCATTTGTTATATACTAGCATTAGGTAAATAAGCATTTTGATTTTGTCAGCATTGCCACAAATTCTGGTAATACACTTCTTCCAGTTGCAAAGGGGACTAGGGTGGCTTCTTCTAAACTGTGGAACTTTTCATAGTTCCATGTCCCCTCACCAGTAGAAACAGCCAGTTATGTTCTGTCCACAGGTATCTGCACGCTCATGGGACCACAATGAATTTTTTGCCCAGTTTGCTGGAGATCACACTCTTCTTACTGTGGGATATTCAACTGTGATTGATAAGTTGGCAGAAGGGCTGGACATCCGGCTGAATTTCCCAGTAAGTCTGGAAAACATTGATGCAGTGCCTGTCTTAGATTGCTTTGAAACATCCAGTCATATATTTGTATTCTTTCGGACCAGGCAAATCTGTGCCTGTGATTGTTTCAATTTGTCTTTAAAAAAACCCAAGAGGACAATTTCAGCGTTTCTAAAATTCTCTTTTGAGGTCTATCAGTACTTAAATATTATGATACGATGATCTTATATGTTAGAATCATGATGATTTTTCTTGTTCAGCTTCATGGAAGCTATTTTTTGTCTTTCAGGATTTCTCTGGAAATTTGTGTTATTCACTTTCTAGTTTGCTGACTGGTGCTGTATTAGCTATTCTTGCTGGAATTTGCATTGCATATGTACATTTTGTAGTACAGCCTTTCAATGTCTTTCAATAGGTACAGAGTATTGACTATTCTGGTGAAGAAGTGCAGGTCACTACTGCAGATGGAACAGTGTGGACAACACAAAAGGTACCAAGTATGCTTCAAGACTAAAAATTTTAGAGAACACACAGTACATATCCTTTTGGGGTTTTTTTTTCTCTCAGAAGGCTATGTAGTCCAATTTCTCCCCATTCAAAGATGAATACTCATGTATTTTAGTGCCCTGTACGTGGGTGTCCTAAGAGCCTAATTTTTCGTGAGCATGCTTGAGATTTGAGTATGAGTTGATTTGAAGAAGTAAGGACTATGAAGGGTAGTACTAAAAATGTGAAGCAAATAGATTTTTATCTGGTCTTTGAAGTGACATTTATGTTACCTAGTTCCACTCCTTGCTCAGCTTTACTCCATTTAGCATGTGTATCTGCTGAGTAATTTAGATTTTAGTAGTTTTTAAAATGATACATCAACCTGATAAAGATTGGATTGACATCAGCAGTGTTCCTGAGTGTATTTTAAAGAGAAGGAATTTCTGAAGGAATTAAAACCAAACCATTGACTATCTAGCTGTCATTTAAGTAGACAGTTTTGTTAATCTGAGAGCCATTGACTATCATTTACTGGAAGTACTGGTAGCATGGTTAGCCACTTTGATACAAGCAGTTCAACAGACTATGACTTAAAATCAATGAACTGTGGGATCTGTTCTCACCTGAATGTAAGGCATGTGTTTCCCATTAATGGGAACTAAAACCAGACACTAATCTAGAAATGTCTGGTGCATTATTATACTGCATCATACAAGAATAAACCAAGGTAGTTAGAAGGATGCTGTGAAGCTTAAATGCAGTATTCAGGTTTGGGTACTGTTGTGATTGTAGCTATTTCTTTCAGGTATTAGTGACTGTACCACTGGCCCTTCTTCAGAAAAATGCCATTCAGTTCAATCCTCCACTGTCAGAAAAAAAAATTAAAGCCATTAATAGTTTGGGAGCAGGAGTCATTGAGAAAGTAAGTGATTTCATATTATCTTTAATTTTCTTTTCGTAGAAACATTGGCTGTTTTGTCCCTGTTGCTTTTGCAGTGTATTTCCAGGATTTATGATGCATTTCATTTTACTTGTATACAGTAGCCCAGGAGAGCAAAATATTATTGGGGATCACATGTATTTGTTTCTTAGATTTCCCAACTTAATGGTCTTTTTAAAGAAACTGTTTGCAGAAGAATTTCATGGCTTAAACATTTTGTGACTAATTTTGACCAAGCCTTCATGATGGTCTTGGATCTTTCAGAATTCCAATAATGTGTTTATTTCAGGTCCTTTTAACCTACTAAATTAATAAACTGTTTGTGAAGAATATTGAAAGTTGTGTATTTGACCAGTGTAAAATCTCCTACCCTTTCCCAATACAAAAACACAGCCTCTCCTGAAAAGCTCTCTAGTAAAATGTGTGCTTAGAACAAAACAGTAACAAAGTAATGCCAGAAACAGGATTATAACAATGTTGAAATTTAACGACAAGATTAAGAAACTCCAAATACAGAATGCAGATCATTTAAGTTACACATTAGCTTTGCAAAAAAAATCTGCTGAATTTCTTGACCATTTTACACTATTACTTCCATTGTGGATTTGATATTCTGTGCATTTGCAGTTGATGAGATCGGCATTGTTTTTTCTTTGCCTGTACCCCTTGGAGGACAGGTCCATATATTCTCTGTTGAGACCCACTCATAGGAAGAGCTGCGTGTCCAAATGAGTGGTAACAGGAAAATGAATTAGAAGAACATATACCATATCCTGTTATGAGTTTTGTGGTATGAAATGCTTAAATTCCATTCTTTTATATCTTTCTAGATTGCCTTGCAGTTTCCGTATAGATTTTGGGACAGTAAAATCCAAGGAGCTGATTTTTTTGGTCATGTTCCACCCAATTCCAGCCAACGTGGGCTCTTTAGTGTCTTCTATGACATGGATCCAGAGGTATGATATATACCAACTGTATTTTCTCTTGGCCCTTCATACATACAGTTTGAAATCTAGGTGCAGTAATTACTCAACAACAAAATTTTTATTTTTCCCTGCCCCCCCCCAACATCTGCAACTACTAAAAGCAGTGGAAGCATTGTTATTTATCAAGAAAAACCTGATCAATATTTTATTGTAATAAATGGGAATGTTTTCCATTGTTTGGATACAGAATAATATACAAACAAGTATATTCTCTATCTGTACTGAAAACAAGGCTGTAATACTGTTATAAACGAGGTTTTGACCTTTTAATTGGTGTAGAAAAGGTAACTCGTTTATTAAATCCAGCAAGTGGGAACGGAGACCCAGGATAAGCCTGAGTCCCACACGACAAGCCAGAGAAATGACACAAAGTAACAGTGCGACACACTGGGTGCTCCCTTGGACCGGAAACTCTGTAGGAGGACCCGGAGCGGAGCCCCAGGGCAGTTCTTATGCCATCCGGTTAGTTCACGATTGGTGGGTTTTGGATTCTTCCACTAATTGGTCCATTTGTGGGTTTTGGATTCTTCCACTAATTGGTCCATTTCAGGGGCTTTAATTGGTCCATAACGGGGTGCATTCCTGACCAATCACAGTTTCTGGTTTTATCAGTTGACATAATCTCTATGCAGTCCTGTCTCAAATGCCCTTCCCCCATAGCACCCTCCCATGGACACATCACCACATTACACCCGTATAAACACGAGCTTAACTTATCAACCAAGCCCAATTAACCAAGCCATCCCATTCCCGTGATCAACAGTAATAGTTAAGATAAAAATTGTCCATCCGTTACAATACCTTACTATAGACCTACTAATGTGGGAAAAAGGCTACTAGTTGCTTACAGTTTAGGACTTCTGTTCCCTTATTAAATCAGCTACAAATCCCGTTAAAAAGATCATGCTGACTTACTAACACTCACTGGCTTGCAGTAGTCTGAATAACTATATGGAACAGCAGAAGAAAAGACAAACACCAAGTTCTGCATGAAACTGAGACCCGCAGGGTCAGTCTCACACTCATGAATTTCAAAGCAAATTCAAACCAGTGGACTGACATCATGTTTCTCTTCCCTGCCAGTTCCAAGCAGACACATGACACGTTTATATTATACCTCTTCATACTTTTACAACAACTGCTGCTTACTACTTGGCAGCAATTAAAAAGGCATTTTGTAACCTGATGTCTTACTCCAGAAGGAAACCATCGTGCAATGTTTGTGCTCTGTTACTGCCTGATTTGTACCCGTATACAACTTTTTTTGAGTTCTGTCCAGTACTCTTAAGCTCATGCTACAAGAGATTCAGTGTGCTGGTGCTGTCCAGAGACCCTACATGTAATTCCTAATTTGCTTGACAGCTGTTCTCTGCTAGTTATCAAATTTAGTAACAGAAGAATTATTGCCTTATATAAACAAGAGAGGCAGAGTTCTAGAAGGGCACTGAGAACCTGTGTGCTCTTCCCTACTCACCACTTCACCTCTAACACTTCTCCATGGCAGCAGATGTCTTGAAGTGGAAGGAAACACCAGTAGATGTGACCTTTCATTTCTTGGTCCAAAATCTGCTGGTAAGAACCTAGTATTGGTCTAATGAAAAACATACCTAACTAATATTTAAATAGACTCTCTCTGTCACCACATTTTGAAAATGGAGCACAGGTGAGGTGAAAGTTTGGCACAGAACTGAAGCTTAAGAGGGTGCACAAAGAATAACACCATCAATGTAATTTTTTTTTTGGTACAGCTTTTAAGCAGGTAGATAGGAAGTTTTCAGTGAATTCAGCAAGTTGTAAAAGGGGCTGACTGTAACAGATCTGTGAACAAGACATCAGAAGATGTAGTAATTTGAGCATAAAATACTGTAGAATATGCAAGGAATCAAACGCACTTTTCTCTAGAACAATAGTTGCTTTGCAGCTGAAAATATCTTTGCAATACCAATTAAAAGAGACTATTTATGAAATACTTAATAAGATCTTGTTTTTAGGGCAAAGAAAGCATTTTAATGTCAGTGGTCACTGGAGATGCTGTGACAGCCATTAAGAATTTAGATGATCAACAAGTACTGCAACAGTGTATGACTGTACTCCGAGAGCTGTTTAAGGAGCAGGTAAGAGAAGCCTCTTTTATTAAGAGATGAATTAACTTGTCACCAGAATAAAGCTTTCAAATGTAGTAATTCATGATGTATAGGCAAACCTTTGACATTTAAAACTATTTTTCTTTTCCTGTCAGTTTCAGGGAATAGGTTTTCTTTGAGACATAGTAAAATCACAATTTTTGATCTCTTGTGTGAAAAATGATATATTCAAAGATCTCTCTGAAGGACAGTAGTAATTAACTGAAAAATAGAAATGAACTATCGTCCTTTAAAGTGCTTTTAAAAAGCAAAATTAATTAAAATCAGTACTTTAGGCATGTAATACAAAACATACTTCTTGTCACTTTTTTTCTATCATCACCACTTCTAATACATGATAAGATCTTTAAGCTAGGTGAATTTGATTGATTTCTGCCTTCTCCCCTCCAAAGGCAACTGAAATTACAACACCCCCAAACCAATCCAATCCAATCAGTTTCTCTTCTACTAACTAACAATCCTTTCTCAGCTGTCTTGGGATGGAGGTACAGGCAAAATGATCTAGCAAGGGCCCTACATCCTGAATGTAAAAAAAACACTAGATAAAAATGTCTACCGTTTTTCCCTTCCCCCACATCATCATTAGGATAAAAACTAAGAGGAAAATCAGAGAAATCTGAGGCAAGCAGAACACTATCACTCAGCAATGTTATTTGCATTCCACGCTAGAGACAATAATGCCTCAATTAATTTACTTAGAGCATTTAGATACCCAGGAATGGTTGTGTTAATAATGTTCAGGGGTGATCTCTCAAGTTTTACTGAAGGTTCAAACATTAGGATTAATGATCTTGGAAGAACTTCAGCATCTGAAAACTCAGCTATTCCTAGAAACATACTTTTGGTAATGGCTTTACTGTTACTAGAATCATATGCAGTGGAAGTTCACATACCTGTATTTTGATCTCATGAAAATGTAGCAAATGGGTCTTTGGTTTCAGTGCCACTCTGGTCCAGAAGAGTGACTGTCATGGCTGTCTCCATGGTTTACAGCAGTTGTGAATTTCAGTTACCTGAGGACAATGCAGCAGGATTTTCAAAGACAAGATAGCTTCAGGGTTGTACCAAAACTACTTCTGGAACATTCATGCAACTTGTCTTACTTGGCTGGTCTTTGTCTTGATTGCTTGAGCTTGAGTCTCTGATGTGCTGCCTGAATGGAGCAGTCTATTTGTCAATAACAGACATTGTGCAAGAGGCAACCAGAGCTGCTGCTGTTTACTTGTCATGAGCTCCTCCAGAGTAAGACACAGCTGTAGTTGACTAAGCCTTCATACAAGTGTTATTCAGGCTCCTTTTTGGTAGAAAACTGTGGAATTTGCTGCAATGTGACAAATACACAGTATTACTGTAATGGCTCAGCCAGACCCTGACTTCCTGGTTTTTGTTTTCTCCCTGAACCTAGTTTTCAAGACAGCTCATCTTCTAATCAGAGATAAGTAATCTTATTTCTCCATTGGAATAAAATTATCTCCAAGATGAAAATTGAATTTTGAGATTTAACAAGCTAGATGTAGCAAGCATTATGCCTAACCAAGACAACAATTGCTTACATTATACATCAAACATGTTGAACAGTATCAGTATTATATTTGTTTACAAGACTATGTGTCTATGTATTTTGAGGGAAATTTTTTTTCTTGTGTACTTTTAGCTGTATTACAATATGTGGATTTGTTGCATTCAGAATAGTGCAGCTGTGATGTTTCAGGCATCAGGCGAGTCTAGCAAACGAAATTATCTTTGGGGTTAGTACTATAATAAAAAATAGGAATTTAATTCTGGAATGCAATCTAATCTCTATATTAATAATACAAAATACTCTAAAGATTACAAGAAACTGAGAAAAAGCTGTGCAATTCTGAACTTCTGTCCTAGGTTAAAATAT